>JAIMZG010001542.1:0-12458 GCA_020466075.1 Colletotrichum coccodes
AGAAAATAGGCATGAGGTGGCTTGTAGAAATTACTGTAAAAACGCAGCAGAAAAGGCCGGGAATTCTAGACTAGTTGATATACTTAATCAGGGTAATTAGACCAATTATAGGCAAGAATTCCACCGAGATTTCTCTATGACAGCAACCAGTGGAAAAGGGACTTTACAGAGACTTCTCAAGAGCACAACGGATACACACAGATACAATACAATCAATACATCCCTGCACTTCAACAGATTGGGGGTTATTAAACCAAAATACGTAGAAAATAGCAAGTCATCATTCGGACCTGGGAGCTGTGCTATGTTGGTTGACTGGCTCATCACCACGAATACACGCTGAAACCTTCTAAGGAGCCTCAAGCGCAGGTGTGAATTAATCCTAACACAGTGTCGTAGATTTTGTTTTTCACGGCAATGAGGACGTAAAACTGTATTGTACCGATCTTCACGAAAAGATGACATAATCATAAAAGCAAACGAGCAAAACAAGGCATGTTTTCACACCCCTCCCATCCCTCTCCAACCTTATACCAACTTTCTTTTGCCCAGACCCGGCACAGCCATGCTGCTCGGAAGAATCCGGATGTCGTTATAAACCACATTGATAAAATTGTCGTTGTGGGCTGCGTCTACCACCATACTGCTTTCCATAATACATCTAGCCGCCAGTAGTGCCCTTGGGTCACCGTCCTGACCAAAACTCGCGATGGTTACGAATGGTATCTTGTCTCAACGAACTAAAAGGCTCTGCCAACTTGGTGTGCAAGGCAGACCTTTTTAGATCAGGAGCTGATTTACCGGCAGTGGAGGTCGCCAGTGTCTCTCATGTGTGTGCAGCGGTTGCTGTCGTAGTGGTAGGCAAGCTGAGAAAGTCAGACGGTCAACATCAATCACTCGTTGCCAACATATTTGCGCAAGATAACTCACGTTGATATATCCGCCCTCGGAATGAGTATAGAACTGGTTGTTGCCTTCCATGTACATACAGTCATAGCTGGTAAAAGTGTTGTTAGCCAGATAATAGCTTGGATCAGAGACATTGTATTCTTACTCCGTGTGGAGAGCACCAAGAGAAAGTTTGGCGCTGGTAAGGCCAATGACCCCCCCGGGGCGTTGAATGGCATAACCCTTGTTATAACAGATCGCGGCAGGGTACTTAACCCAGTCAGGGTTGTTGTCCCACATGCGCTTGACGGTGTTCTTGGTGAAGTTCTCGCGAATCTAAGAAGGAGAGTCAGACACTGTTCAGCGCACCCGCGTAGAAACAAGAGTATATCTTTTCTGGTTGCTTACCGGATTCCAGAAAGCCATGGAGACAAGGCCACCAATGGCCGCATGGATAGCCGCAGTGACAACAGATGCAAAGACGTTGATGGCAGGTCCTGCGATAACGACAACGGCCGGGCTGACGCGCTTCTGTAGAGCCTGCGTGTCCTGACCTTCAGGGGCGGGTGCAACAACGAACTTTCCATTCGCCTCCTTTTGCCCCGTAAGGGATACGGAAGTACCGGCGGGCGGCTTATCAGCACGTTGCTGAAGACTCTCGGCCGCCTCAGGAGATGTATCGTCGCCAGCAGTTGCTCGATCCTCAATGGTGTTGATGTCGGCCTGGGGCAAAGCCAAGGCGTTGAGCGTGGAGGCGCAGAGCGCAACCTGAAGAATAGCACCAGCGGAGAAGCGCATTTTGACGAGGTTGAAGTAAAGAATGTGTAATTCTGTAAAGAGTGAAAGTGGGAGCTTTGAAAGAGTGAAAGTAGAGAGTCAAGTGAATGTGATGATGTGATGATTGACATTCGATGCCAGAACAGGCACGAGAAAGCCCTTTTTATATTTCGAACTGGGCCAAAGGAGATACTCATTCATCGTTGTTGTGTGCCTCATCTATCGATCACCAATATCTTTCGATGTCAGGAGTCAGCTCAGAAGTCCACTTGTATCACTGACTCGCTGTCTATTTCGCATGGCGCCTTTACCAAGACATATAGTCTCACAAGAACGATCACACGCCTTAGTCACTAGAGGGTCAGTGCAATATTTACGACTGCACGTCGTTAATTAAACAGTCTCTACGCAGTCTCTCCAAGTGCTCGGCGCTGTTCATCGTCTATCCCAAACGTCTTACGCCTATAGGCGCAAAACTGCAAATTGTTACCACTGTTGTATATTTAACCTCTGTGCAGGAGAACTTTGATATTCCTGCATGATTCCAGACGAACTCTATAAACTACACTGTCATCCAGCTTGGTCTGAAGTGCCTAGTAGCCATCATTCTTCCGCCAAGTTCCGCCTAGTCTCTTGAGGGTCTGAATCACGAATACTGAAGAATATCTACGTCGGACTTTTGCCTCCAATCCATCTCTCTGTGTCTTCATGCTGTTTGCAGAATGCCACCGAACTATCCAGACCGTACTAGATGTTACTAATTCGTACTGGATATGGCATGTGACATCTGCCATTTATCAGCCTTGGCAACTTGCTAACAATGACCTACATCGCCACACTGGGAGTCCAAATCGGTTAAAACATCCACAACGCCAAGCCAATTTATCTCTAGCCACGAGGTCATCGTGACTCAGCTTACAACCTAACTAGCACTGCAAACTAAGAGAACTCTAAGACGCACAGATGAACTTGCTGGCTAGATCGATCTATCTCCTCGTCCCTGCGCTCCAAGAGGTAGCTACAAACATCGATATACCTTGTTGTGTCGGAGACAATCGGTTGCCTAACTGTCATTAAGATCGGTTGTGATCGCTGACATACCCGTGCACGCGCTGAATTCATATGGGATCACGTTTCAAAGAAACTGAAGATCTGAGATCACCGGAACATCTCCGAAAACAACCCTGAACTTCTGACTCGAGGACATCAAGACTGTATATCTGCTAGTACTGCGGACGCTTGACAGTTTTAGCCAACTTGGAGCGGAATTGTGGTCTTTGATAATATGTATCCTTGCGTCAAGAAATCTGGTGGATGAGATAGATTGTTAGTCACTTGCGAGTGCGAAACATCCTGCCTCGTTCTATTAGGAACATGACGTTTACTGCCTCGTTTTCGGAAATCATGGACTTTAGTTCCGTCGTAAATTGGTCATTTTTCTCAACCTCATTTAAATTGTAAACCTTGGAATCCAATCAAGGATGGATTGATGTGACCATGTGCCCTAAAGATGATGGTAGAGGCCTCAAACTCAACATTGGTTGGAGGAGCCAGAGCTTGGATTGATGATCATTTATAAATACTTGATCTCGGCGAACTCGACCGATTAGTGAGCTTATTTCCATAAAGCAGAGCAGCCAGTGAACTACTGAGACATTCTTCCTTCTTTCCGATCATCTCCCTCTTCCCCCCCCCCCCCAGTATTACGTCGCTCCTTCAAAATGATTGTTGACAAATCCATCACCGTCGTTCTCATCGCTCTCGCAACCAGTGCTTATGGCATAGTGAGTCCTCAAACCAAACTCCACCTGTTCTACAACCTATAGTATGCCTAACATTTGGGTTGTGAAGTGCCACATTGGCACCAGCATCGACATGAACTGCTGTTGGGGAGGTACCGCTGGCGAGGACGCTTGCTTCCGTCAGCAAAAGTCCGTCAACTGCGGTAACGGAATTGAGCAGGCCAACTTCTGCAAGAACATTGGTATTGACAGGACTCGATGCGTAAGTGGTTGACATTTTCTGTGATGAGGATATGATATGTTCCGAGGCTGACCCTCTTTTGATAAGGACGCTGACTGCTGCGACCCGAGAACTGGCTGGGGCAAGGCATGCCCCAAAGGGAAGAACGCGTGTAATGGCATCTGCCCGAGCTGAAAAAAGTTGTTGGCCTACCGGTCCAGTTTGGTAGTGAAAAAATATATTAAAAACTTGACAAGACTTAAATGAGTTCCGAGATAAAACATGAGACACCTTATCCCAGGCACGCATCATTCATCTACTATTGGAGAATTGTCTTGCTAGGTCAGATCTGTTTTCAAATTAAACGGCGTTGAAACACAGAGAGTATGAGCTTCTGTTATCTAACACTGAAGCAAGCAGATTGTCACCGACAGAGGCCATCACTGGCAGGCAAGACTGAGATATATGCCCATATACATGGGAATATATGGAAGTGTGTGTCTGTCCTATAATGGGACGACCTGTTCCGCTTTGGAAGCTATTTTGAAAGAAGCTTCATTTGCAAGTTTCAATTCTCGAACATAGTGAGCGCCTGGACCAAAACGTTCATTGACTTGCTGCCTGCAACTGCAGCGTTGTTGCCATCGAAGAAATTCCCGATTGCGTAATGCGCGTTATTTCTAAGCCGCTATCCTAGTCTCCTTTGCCAGTTTAGAGAAAACGAGCTGACTGTAAATACTCCTTTGTTGCATTGATGGTTGTGGCTTGTGGCCTGTGGCTTGCTTATCGACATCGACAATTTCTATAGTGAATTCTGAAGAGGTCGAGAACCTGGGGTCTTCAGTGATACCGCTGCTTGCGCTGGAGATTCCAGATCCTTAAACGCTGGTAAGGGCGTTCGCGGCCTGACCGGGACTTTACGGAGCCGAAAGCAACGAAGATGCTGACAATGACACGAGGTCATAAGGCAGCGCTCAGCTTGACCTTTTTTGGTGTCCGTCTCAATGAACTTCTGGCCAACATTCTCCATCTCCAGGAATACGGAACACAGAGACTTACTCGGTCAGCCAACTTGTCCTGGTCCTGCACATTCAGAATTACATCGGTCACCCAGCGGTCTGCGCGCAGCTTATCTCAGACAGACTTACGAAAGCCTTTTTCATTTTGGTCGCCGAGTTCTGATGACTCTCCCAGACTAATTGAACTTAATAATATCATGAAGAAAAAGCCGTTAACTCTTTTTTTCAGCACTGTAGATGTGACCCTTACTGTGTTGATGTAGACACTAAGTTCGGTGGACGCGTCAAAACTATCTAGAAAAGGCGCGGCCTTCGAAACTTTTCCAGGCAGAAAAGATGCCCGCTAAACTTGGCGATGGCAATTGGGGAGACCTGTATTGAAGGGTCGGCAGTAAAGAAAGATAGTCCAAGGGTACTTGATGAGTGTGGATTATTATGAAGATTGATAGCAAATTGCCCATGATAATTAGAACTGATAGAAAAGCCGCGACAAGGGTTAGGTCCCCTGGGTATGAGAAGACAAACGCAAAATCTTCCAGAAAAGTGGGTGTTCAAGGCTACCATGGATGTTGCGCGCAAACAGAATTGTGCTCCGTATGAAACCGGTGGAATTTTTACTTGTTAAGGAGTTCATGGGAGAAGGACTACCTTGATTAGAGTTCTAACACGCCTCTGTTGAGCGCTTCGGCAAGGATCAAGCTTGTAGATTTCACTAGTCTCACAAGCGGTCATTCGAAACGTGCGAGTAAGATCCTGACGGTCTCCAGCATCCTGACCTACCTAGACTGTAGTTTGCTAGGTACGGTAAGCCTCTGCAATACGGACAACGATGCATGGCGGATGTATTCCGTCCCTATGGTTCTGAATGAAGTTTCTTCCGACGCTGAGCTGACATGAGCTGTGATTCCCAATATCGGATAGCAGTCAACGCAACCTGACGACACATTCATGGGCTACATGCTCCCTGAGGCCCATGAGCTTGAGTACGTACGGTGCTCAGGCACGTGACACGCTCATGGGAAGAGTATTTCAGTGAGCTTCCACTCACCACATCCACCTTCTTAGAATCAAGCATCTTTCACACACATTCTTTCATGCCTAGGTACGCTCTAGCTACGATAGCTTGTTTCTCTAATTTCAGGTTGCCTACACAACGCGTTTGATAGACCCAGATAGCCAGGATGTGGTGCTAGACAAGTGTGCCATGAAGACGAAAGACCATTACCGTGTCATGGGTATGGACTGTGACGCGTTGTTTTCAACTAATCATGAATGCAAGATTCGGTCCATTGGTATTTCAATCTCAGTAGCATGTCTCGAAACACTTCGAGCCACAACTCACCAGCAAAGCCTCCTGCTGGATGCATTGTAAATAATATAAGCATCGTTGTTAGAACAGCAATTCAGCGCACTCGTACGCACTTATCTAGTCACATGCATTGTATATTAGTCAGTAACATCCTGGCCTATTTAAGGGGCCAGATGGGCTGGACCTACACTTTTAGATCCTACGAGAAACACAGCACTGTCTATCCAACCCCTTACTTTTGCGTGCCCTTTACGTACGTAAAATCAATCCAACAATCGTCGTATATATGTGTCACTTTCAGTATTAGTTGAAAAGTTTCCTAATCATAACGGTACTCATCAAAGTCACTATATCAACGGAAGTCCGAACTACTGTTTAGTGGCAGCCTGGATAAGCCAGAGTAGTGAGCAAGGCCAGCTTAAGAAGCAGAGGTACCCAATTGCGGTTAGTTGAAAGCCCCAAAAACAAGATTTGGGAAAACATTTTTAACCGGCAAAACACCCAGAATCCCAGATATCATAACATTCTATCTTTATAGGAACTGAGGTTGGGCATGAAGCTTTCAGCTTCGCCCTTGGCATTTCCAAGCGGCGGCTATAATTTCTTTCCGGATCTCGTTTGTTGAAATTTTTAGCCTCAGGGTATACTCGTCGCAATGATTTGGCTTGTTCGAGTTGAAGTTATTGGTTGTGAGTTTTATGCGGCCGAGTAGGGATCGCGAAGCTGTACTGATCATGTCAGTTGAGCCTTGGGGTCAAAGCAACAGCGCTGTAGTTGTCTAGACTTGAAGAAACCAGTACCAACCTACTTTCATCTAAATCTTAAGTAGATTGATAAAGATGAATGAGATAGTTTATGTAAAAATCTTGTTTGACGTTCATATCTTCTTTCCGACGTATCGGCGTTTGAAAAAGATACCTCGTGTCTTCCTCTTTGGTTGGATTTCTGTCTTGGCCCGATCTCAGCATTACTTTGCCATCTGCGTTGGGACGGTCCATGGAGTTACCACGATGCGTGCTCTCTCAGTTGCTTTTTTCTTCTCGGCAAGCGGTCTTTTGCCAGTCACGGAGATGTGAGCGAGAGATAGCCCGCAGGTCCCGCGCCCTTGACGCACGCTGGTGGTTGAGCACCCCGATTCGCATGGCAAAGGCCTAGAACTGCCACTATGTAGCGTAGGCGCGGCCAGATCACCCCGCCGCTTTAAGTTCAGGCGGGCGGGATGATATCAGCCCGTGAAACTCGACCTTGAATTAACCAACATAACATTGGAGCGACGCCTGCCAGGGCACAAACTGGCATTTCGTTACATCTGTTAGGTAAAAGCTTGTTTAGTTCCATGATTCTACATACACAAGGGAATTCTCTGTGGCCAGTTAGGCCACTTTTTGACTTTTCTAATAGCAATTAACCGACTCTATTCAATAGCCTATTGTTACGACCCAAAAATAATTGGTACCAAGACAGCCTGAATGAACCCTGCCAGGCCAGGGACAGGATGAGCTGTCACTTAAGCATACAGGCCTGCAGCGCTAACCGCGCTTTGATCTGTTACGGGCAGGCTGCGGCCGCGGGCGCGCATGGCGCATCAAACCAATTGCGCCATATGTGCAAGAGGATACAGAACTTCAAGACTGATGTTCTCGAAGTGAGCCACGCCCAAGTTCGCTGCACGTCAAGGCGGTCCTGGTCTCTTACCGGCGCCGTGACATCACCCCCTACTTTAACAAGCCAGGGTTGTAGAAGCCCTCTAACATTATCTAGTAAAGTTGGCTTAGACTTTGAGGTCCCTGCTGCAGGCCTACTATATGTGACCCTTCCGGCCGACCCCCAAGTCAGAACAATGCAGGGCTAGGCGACTGGCTACTTTGTTAATAAGTCTAAGCCACCAACCATAACCATCAAGTGCGCACCAAGGGACTAGCTGACTAATAAGACCTTATCGTCCCATCGGCATGAAGGAATAAGGTTTATATTAAGAACCATTTTGTTCCTACGCACGCATTTAGGGTTCCTCCCTAGGATTTATTTGTGCCTGTTACAGGCGAGCCTGATTGGCATGTTACGAGCTTGACTTGTATTACCTTTTGTACTAGATACCAGCCTGACTTGAGGGGATTGAGAACAGCTAGAACGGTTTCGATTGCTATTCGGCCTGTTTAAAGGATGCTGGGATGGGCTACTGTATGTAGTGCTACCCAATTTGTAGCTAGTGGGCCTCTACGCCACATACCATTCGGAGAGTTGGCGGCAGAAGGCGCTGGCCTCTGCGCCATGGTGTTGAATATAAACGTACATATATGAACGCATATGTCATTTGGAGATGCTAGTAGAACTTGGTGTCCTGGTGTCGCAGTGGCCAAAACCGATGGTTTGCGAGCGTCAAACCATGCCAGGGATAGCTTACTGATCGAGAAATACTGTTATGGTCACGAGCGGGCGTAATGCGATACGGCAACAGATGGAATTTGAAAATTTGCACTCATTGTGCATCAGCTATGCAGATCCCTTAAAAGGCGAAACCAAGTTTAGGTGTAGATCTGCGGCCAAATGTCAGGAGTTAGACGAGGAAAACTATGTACATGAAAGAAGGTTTCTTTACGGGGACCTCGGGGAATAATTGCCCAAGCAGATACATTGGGCTAAAATAACCGTTGGGAGTGAAGGGTTATACCTTGCGAGCACGTGTCATGACAACTAGGAAATGAAGAGTGGATCTGATTCGGCAGGACAATGCTACTAGCCATTGACATGATCTGAACGACTACCCCGGGGCCTCCGAAATGATTCCAATAGCCTCAAATGAGGTGTATTGGTCGACGGTTCTTTTAGGATTTCAAGGGGATCCCTCACTGTCAGTGTACGCAATCGCCAGATATAAGCACAAAGCAGTCGTTCATCTTCCAGGGGTCGATTTGCAGCAGGCACGGGCCTTCCACTCTCCACCAGCTCGGACCCAACAACCTTCATACGTCGGCGGCAGTTTATTAATCAGAAAATAGAAGGTTACCCAGGCGGCATCGGCACGTTTGGATGGATGCCTGGGTTTATTGATGCCAGTGCCCGAGGAAGAAGGGTACCCAGCTGCCATTTATTCAGCACAGCCAGTGCAGCCAACCTCTCACCCTTCAGCTTTTCTTTTCGTCCTTTGTGGTAGTATTTCCACGTGCGTCTCGATCCAGAACATTTCCGTCACCGCCTGAGCAAAGGGAGGACAATATCACACTGAGAAACGATCAGGACACAGCGGTCTTCTATTCTGTAGAATCCCAGGCTTTTCGAACAACCCTAATAGCAGCTCAAGCAGACCTTATACGTAATATCCAAACGGTTCCCCGACTCCTCGCCCACAGACTTTCACAAGTCTGTCTGTATTACCTTCTCCTCCTCAGACTCGCCGACATTGCTTCACCATCTCCACAACTCTGACCTACTGGAAGCTCGGTTCCAAGCCAACAGTGGACGGTAGCCCCGAGTTCACTTACCGCGCCCCCGACTTTACCTCAACCCCTGGTTGCTTGATTTCGTTCCAACTTCCGGGCCAAGGACCGTACGCGTCCCTCAAGATTGTCCCATTGGGCTCTCTTTGACCGGACTTGCTGCACCTGTTCAACCATTTTACGATTAGAAACACGAGCCCGACCTCCTTCGTCACGACAACACCGTGGTTCTTGATTTCCTGGCGACTACCCCATATTCCTCGTGCAGAATCCTGTGCTCTCCATCTCATACTGAGTCTTACGACGTCGGCATGTCAAGCTCTCGGGTATCGAAGAATCTGCCCTCGGGACAGCCTCGGCCCATGAACGATGGTGAACAACCGACGCGGTCAAAAAGGCAAACCAGGACCCAGTCCTCTGAGGCAGGGAAACTGAAGCAGGGAGAGAAAAAACAACTGCGAGGTAGACCTCGATTACATACGGACGATACGACCGCGAAAGAAGTAAGTCGCAGCGAACAGCCAAAGCTATCTCCGTGTTAGTATTGATTGTCTCGCTTTCTCCCCTATTTGCGCTTTTTTGTTGCGTGCACCAAGCTAATTTAATCAGCGCCGTCGTACGCAGATCCGCCTTGCACAGAGGGCTTACCGCAACCGCAAGGAAACAACAATTGAGTCACTTGAGAAACAAGTTGAAGATCTCCAGCGTACCAACAAGGCATTAGGCAAGGAGTACATGAAGCTTTACGCCTTAGTCTTCAGTCACAACACGGAAGAGAGCATGCCCGAATTGAAACGGCATTTTCAAGCGAGTATGGAAAAAGCTGTCATTTTAGTACATGGAACGGGCGAAGAACTGAAGCAGGCGGGTGAAGTACCCGAGAGTCAAGGCTATGATTGCGAAGCGCAATTTACCAGTCTGGCAAGCAGCTGCGAGAAACACAGCGAGAACCCAGGCTCACTTAACGCTGTCAGGCCTGACGAACCTTTGCATGGACGCTACCCAGTTAGCCACTGCAAGCACTCCACGCAACCAACCGCTCAGACTCATGCGTTGACTACAATATATCCAGCGTCGTGGACCGCCGACAGTCAAATCCATCTGCCGCAACCAACACCCACACAGAACCTATCAGGCTATGAGATAGTGGCAGAACCGACGTGGGACAATGCCAACTTTCCATTCAACTTTGCTTTCAAGCACGACTTAGACCAGCCCTCCTTCTTCGAATCGCTTTTCTCCATCCCATAGGCCGCAATAAGCTACGGTAAACCTTGTAGAAAATGCAAAGTCAAAACTTAATCAGCTTCGTCCTAGGTAATGACTTCGACGGACAACAAGACCTATCAGGTATGCTGCAAAAGGGGAAACATCAACGCACAGAATGTCGCACAAAATCGGTGACACATGAAGGGCCCAAAATCTCCCACTGCGGGTAGATACAGTAATCCGCTATGAGGCCTTCTTCGTTACTTTCTGCTGGAAGCCGGCAACAACGGCTGGCTTCTTTGGTAACACTAGCGGAAGCAGCTATTGCAAGACGTATATGAAGCCTGGTGGGATCTCAACAAGAACAGCGCTATTCATTGGTCATTTCTGATAGTGGAACTTGCATACAGCATTTACGACAACCTCGACGTGGAGTCACACCAGCACCTCATGGTTCTATACCTCTACACGTACCACCACAACAAGCACCACCGAAGCTGTCGCTTTCGCGACTTCAATCACACCGCAGGCGGCTGTCATCTCGAATTTGGCCGAGCCGATTTTGACGCCGACCGGTACGGAGCCCCCGTCGTCGACGCCAACGCGAACCGAACAGCCAGTTACCGCTCTTGTTGGCGGGTTCATTGGGGGCTGGTTGTTCTGAACCTCGGCATCGCTTGCTTTACCTGGATTGTCGCGCGACGGAAGACATTACTCGCACACGAAGAGCAGCATCCCCTACCACAATTCGTCTTTGCCGGTACGAAAAGCGCGAATGAAGGCCCAGCGACGCGTGTCTCAGTCGTGAGTCAACAGCATGCCTTACCGGCATCTCGGACTATTTCTTTCGCCGAGCATCATTTGAGACAAGATTACGGACAAGGTATCAACGACGACGGTCCCGACTCCAGCCAGCTTGGTTCCACAACCCTTCGATACGTCGGTGCCGATGGCAGAGGCACCAGCACAGAATCCTGTCGGGACTTGTAATAATGCGACTGATCCTCACCGAGCGCCACGAAGATGCGAGAATTTGCAGATGCTTAGTGGACACCCAAGATTGGGGTTGCAGCTTTGAAAGCGAGACCAGATCCGTGAAAAGGTGCACCAAAGTTATTGACTGTATGAACAGGCCTTGAGAGCGACTCGGTAGCTTAGTGTTGATCAAGTCAAAAGTAGCAGAACTGGTTTCGCTGCGAAATGAGTGTTGTTTGGGTGTCTAGCATTCGTTCCAAATTGAGCAGATGCTTTGGTATTGGTTATCTTGGCTTCGTTGCGTTGAGTTGTCTCGAGTTCTCTCGTCTTCGTTCACGGAAACGTATATGGCCGAATCATAGCTGAGGAATAGAAGACTATTACTTACAGCGTTGAGATCCAGACTTGCGCCCTAGAGAGAGGTGTACTTGAGCCAATTTATTTAAATTTAGGTAGTGGTCTGGTCTTGGCATTTGTAGCTAAAATAGAACTGATGAAACAGTTCGGCCACCAACCCTGCCTCGGCCTGCCAATGGCTGAAGGACGAGGAGAGAACAGAATAAGACAAATGACAAGATACGACAAGTAACAGCTATTGCTGTGTCAAAATAATGCTTTTGAAAATGACTTGCGACACGGTTGTTGAATGAGATCGGCTCGAAGATATCGTGCACAGCAAAGTTGTTGATCGGGGCCGTTAGAAAAGGTGCAGCCGAGCAGCTTATCCTTGACGGAACTCTATCGGGGATTTCGAAGAAACAGGCAAAATGGCCGACGACGATCCAAGAATCCTAATCCAGGTGCCAGGTTGTCGCGTGCAAAGTGATATGTCGCTGCAAAAAGATCGCTTGTGTTGCGTCTGATCGCTTGTGTTGCGTCTGA
>JAIMZG010001543.1:0-39835 GCA_020466075.1 Colletotrichum coccodes
CCCTCTGCCTGTCCCTGACACAGGGCCCGACCCACGGGTATTGAATGGCCTTCTTAGTGTAACTGCTAGCTCTGCCGTTTTGTTTCAGCTGTTGACGAGGAATCTGCTGTAGGAGACATCCAAATAAACGTTGTACTACTACCACAGGCGGAGGATCTGCACTCAAGGTAGCCAGCGACGAGCCTGTCACGTCGCTTACCGAACAACTCAGAGGGGAACAACTAGAGCCTTGAACGAGGAACAAGATATGTGTATTTATTTAAAATGATTGAATATATATATTTATGTATAAAAATATGAAAAAGAGCTTGATTATTGTTCCATAGCCTGCGTGTCCTTATTGGATAGATACGTGAAACACGTCAGCGTGGCCATAAAAAAAGCTCGGCCTCATGCACCTTTTTCTTCGCAAGCGAGCTCAGAGTCATAATTGTTTCCAGATGCGCCACGAGACCCAAAATACCAAGTTATTGACGTCGCAACCTCTAAGGTGCGCCAGTAATGCAGAGCCTCCTCGAGGCTGAGGGCGGGGAGAAAGGCCGATGATGCTGCCGGGGAGCATTCCGACCTTCAAACCAGCAACTCAGTCCACTGGGCATCCACGCTAGAATGTGTGATCAGGTTGGGCAAACCTTGCCATGCATATCATACTTTGCGTCTCGGCAATGTTGCCGCGTCTATTTGCGTCCCCGAAAGGCTATAATGTCTGATCGTCGTCTGCCTTTATCAATAAGGTTTGATAATACGCCTTAACGGCTCGAAACCACGGCAAATCATCTATTGGAAGACATTATTTCCCAAGCTCATCTGAGCTCGTAAGCTCTCTGATCATGCCGATCGCTCTATGAACTCATGTTTGCTCCCCGATATCACTTGGCATTGAGACTGATCCAAGGCAGATACAAGCGCCGCACTGTACACACGTTTCGGCAGAAAACTATTTGTATAATTATTTGTCCCTGGGAAGAGTTAGGACAGGTGCGACGGCTACAGGCCAGACAACTTGTATTGGCTACCATCCCTGTGTTCGTCCGGTAGCTGGGAGTCTCCCACTATTGTAGTGGTATTATCCTGTCAGCGGATACCCAGCTAAGTGCAAGAGCTCGCAGTTCCAACCTTGCACCGTGCAATCCGCTACACAGTAAATTTTGCGAGTGCCCAATCTAATACCCTGGCGCAGTCGCTAATGCCGCCTTCTTCGAACTCCCAACAGTTTGAGAGTATGTCTTTCTGAACAAAGATTGTCCTCTTCCAGTTCTGCGGGTAAATCATCCTGGTTGGCACGTTGAGCGAGGGTATTGTCTGAGCACGCTCCGCAGCTGTCAATATCAGAGAGCAGGTTACAAAGCCTCTCAGCTGCAGCCAAAGGCCATGGTGCGGTGTCGGAGAAGTAGCCTGTATACGAAAAAGACAGTATTGCAATCCTCTAGAGGCAATCTCCGCCACCCTAGTGACCGCTTGCTCTGAAACTGTTATGCCAATGGAAATAGTCGAGGCTAGCCGGACAAACGGCCTACAAAGTAATTCCCGAATCGCCAAATACCGCCCTCGCAGCATGTGGCACAGGTCATCGGCTAACGGGGCAATATCTCCGCTGGGTAGTTGGAAAGAGATTGGCGGAGGTAGCTGTTCATACCAGTCCGTCAACTGGGCGTCAAAGACCTCAAAAACTTCGAGCATTCGGTCAATACCGGTCTCGGATGGATGCGGAGGCGACCTCTTTTGGGCCTGCCCTATGCGATTGATGAGATGCCTCGCGGAGATCTCGGCTAGATAGTAGTACCATGATCTTTGTTCCATCATGAGGCTCTTGTTGTCGAGGTTCACAACCCCGAGATTGGGGGGGCTGGGTAGGTTGTATGGATAATCCACGCCGGCTAAAATAGAGCCGGGCAGGGACAACTCAAATGCGAGCTCACTGAAGATGTTAGCCAAGGACCAACCATCTTACAGACCTGAAAGTCTGACGGCACGTACCATTCGGACTTGAAGCAGGTAAAGTAGAGTATCTGCTCTAGCGTCAGTGACTGAGGAGGAAAATCTGACGGTGATTCGGCTTTCCCAGCCGGCATAGTGAGTCTATAGCGCTGGTCAGCTCAGGGAGATCCAAGCATCTTCGAGGATATGGCCATACTTGGTCGTGAGCGAGGTGGTATACCACGTATTGCTCGCCATACTGAAACATTTCCAGGCTTGTAAGGGATCCATGTTATACATGTGCCAGATCCTGTTTCGAGTCAGCCCTGTCGATCGACAAAGCATACAAGTGCACGGGAGGAGCCGACCTACCCTGCGAGACACAGGCACTGCACAGACTCCCATCCAGGCGATCCCATAGAAAATCCCAGCCTCTTCTCCGCGACAGACCAATACCTAGACGCCAGATGGCGGTTAGGCTCCACGGAATACCCGCGAGGCGTCCCGCTGGGTGTTCTCTGCCCTGGCCTTTGTGATATGGCGCCAAGAGCGCAAGTGAGTGCTACGATACAAGTGACAGCCGACCAGTCAGGGCCGTTCTCCGCGACTTGCTTCAACATCTGGCGCAGCGCCTGAGCATCAATAATAGGATTCATGGGATGAACGTTGGCTAGGAACAGGTCCACCAGTCGGGATAGTTCGTAAAACTCCATCGCCGGGGGAGATTTGGGTGAAAACACTTCCCCACGCGGTGAGGCATGGCTGAAGGGGTCTATCGCGAACGGCACCGGTTTGGGAAATATTGGCCACTCGAGCACCGAGTCTAGCCCAGCGGTGTCCGATAAGGAGAGATTTGTCGACCTCTTCGCCCCATCGCCAGCGTTGTCTTGACCAACAAAGTTAGAATCATGGCGTCCGCCTTGGAAGGTCGGACTGTCCGGATAGTCGCTGGAGTCACGGGAAAGGTCGCGGCTAAGTTGTGGAATAGCGCGAAAGTTCTCTTCGTTGCGTTGGATGAGGTTGGTCAGGTTCTCTATTGCTCCCAACAGACGCGGCCCAACACCCTGGCATCTGGTCGCCATTCACACCCATTAGTATCAGCCCGATATGTTCCACAGATCAACTGCCGAAGTGCAACCCAATTCGGACGGACCTGCCCGAGAATGGACCTGGGAGGGTAACTCACAACGACGTAGCCGGGGTCGAGTCTTCGATATATGTGCATGTCGCGCCAACTCTCCTGCAGTAGCCGCAAATGGGCCGCTCGTTGTCGCACTTGGTCTTGCGTCCGCGACAAGTCTGACAGGCGGATGACGCGCGGGACCAAGTTCTCTGCTTCGGCAGTCTGGGATCAGCTTGTTCGGCTTGCGCGTGATCGACGCCAGAACGGCCGGGAGGCGATCCACCGGGCATGCTCATATCGGGGAAGATCCGACCGGTGTCCATCCTCATCCTCTTCGGCGGTGGGTCCATTGCAACGACAAGTGACTCCTAGAAGCCGTCGCTCGGGAACATCATGTGTCGGGGAGAGCAGCGATGAGAGTGAGGGGAAGATGGCGGGCTGCTGGGGATCGCGAGTTTAATTATCGCAGCATTGATCCCCGACTCCCCCGCAAGTTTGTTTCAGAACCTACGCAATGGCCTTGGACAGCTTCAGGCTCTCCCATGACTCGTCGGGCTGCATGTCATAGAGTCTGCTTTGTCACCAAACTTCTTACGCTCGGGGACCGTCCCCGCTCAGGGCAGTCCGTTAATGCTATCTCCTCGGGGATTTTGCCGCCGGTGTGAGTGAGGTGAAGTAGCTATCATCATGGCGACTCACCGAGAACCCAATGTGGCGTTGCTTAGACCTGGTGGTTCCATTCTACGATATGCTTGGCGTTCGTCCTAACCTGTCATCCGACTCCCGAGTTCCGTGAACAGGCCCTCCACCCGGGACAGCGGATCAGCCTCCTAGACTAGGCTCGAACTTGGGGAAAAACCCACATCCCGTGGGGAAAGCGCAGACATTTTGGGGGTCGGCTGGGGTATGCAAGGGCGTTGGTTGCCGTCGACTCTGGATATATCTCCTGCGGCCCTCTTCCAAACTCTAACGGTCTCGAGTTGATGCTGGCTCGGCGACTTCACTGCTTCTAAAGTCGATTGCAACGGTAGCCATTGACCAACCGGCAGCTCCGAATTCAATCCCAGTGTAGCCCGACCAACGCTCAAGATGGGCTTACTCAAGTCGAAACCTACCCAGAAGACGGCCGAACAGGCCGCCGGATCTGACTTGCTGGCGGTATGTTTTCTCCAAGGGGGGTTTCTACACCGGACGACATCACTCAAAACTCTCTGGCTATGAACTCTAACATCAGCCCTAGGTCCTGCCCGAGAACCCTGCTCCATGGTATCGCACCAAACACTTGATTCTGCTCAACTTGACTCTTCTGGTCCCAATGTTGTCGTCAGCCTCGGTTGGCTTCGACGGTACGTCACTGCCCGCACAACGTTTGACTAGTGGACCCTCAACTCTAACGTGTGCAATTAGGTGCCATGATGAATGGTTTGCAGACACTCAAGCAATGGCGCGGCTACTTTGGGAACCCAAGCGCACCCATACTCGGAACGATGAACGCTGTCTACCCCATCGGCAAGATCATGGGCTTGATCCCGACCACGTATTTGGCAGACAAGTATGGCAGAAAGGTCCCGATGTGGGTTGGGTTCTTCCTACTCCTTGTCGGCGCTGCCCTTCAGGGCGCAAGTACTAGTCTGCCCATGTTCATCATCTCTCGCTGGCTTTGGGTGCGGCTACTGCTTTCATTGCGCAGCCCGCGCCGATTCTCGTCACCGAACTTGCCTACCCCACAATGCGTGGCAAGATAAGCGCGCTTTACAACACTTTTTTTGTAAGTGAAGGAAGCTTTTTTACCACCCTCTCAGCATCCCATAACCTGAGACTGACTTATGACCAACAGTTTCTCGGAGCCATCCTCGCAGCTTGGTCCACCTACGGGACCTTTCGTATTCCGTCAACATGGAGTTGGAGAATCCCGTCTATTTTGCAGGGTGCTCTCCCTGCAATTCAGTTCGCGTTCTTCTATCTCGTGCCAGAGTCTCCGAGATGGCTTGTTGCCCACGGCAAGACCGAGCAGGCGAGAGATATTCTCACCCGCTACCACGCCGGCGGCGATGCGTCCTCGGCGCTTGTTGACTACGAAATCAAGGAAATCGAAGAGAACCTTCGCCTCGAAACCGAGGCTTCACAGGAATCTTCATACCTCGACCTCGTCAAGACAGCACCCAACCGCCGTCGCAGCCTCATTGCGGTTTTAGTCGGCATTTCTGCTCAATGGGTCGGAAACGGCGTGATCAGCTACTATCTCGTGCTGGTTTTAAACACCGTTGGAATCACAGAAACCAAGGATCAGGCCCTTATTAACGGTCTTCTCCAGGTGTTCAACTGGATTGCTGCGGTGTTTGCAGGTGCGATGATGGTCGACCGTATTGGCCGCCGGAAACTCTTCCTCACTTCGACCGCCGGCATGCTTGGGTGCTACATCGTCTGGACCATCCTCACAAGCGTTTTTACCAGAACGAAAGACGAGAAAGCTGGCTACGCCGTGGTGGCTTTTATTTTCATCTACTACTTCTTCTACGACATCGCCTGGTCGCCTCTCTTGATGGCATACCCGGTTGAGATTTTTCCCTACACCCTACGCGGAAGGGGCTTATCAGTTTCTCTGGGGTCGACCTTTATCGGTCTCATCATCGGACAGTTTGTCAACCCTATTGGAATGGCCAATCTGGGTTGGAAGTACTACATCGTCTTCTGCATTTACTTGGCGATTCTTTTGTTCTTGATTTGGCTACTTTTCCCTGAGACAAAGGGCCGCACGCTAGAGCAGATCGCCGAAGTCTTCGACGGCAAGAATCATGCCTTTGGCGGTGGGGGTATTGGAAAAGGGAAGGCCGATGACGAGTTCGTGGAAGTTGAAAACATTGCGGACAGAAAGGTTTAAACTGGACCACCAATCCTTGCATGTACTCTGGACTACGGGTTCGCCAAAGTTTTTGCCTGGTGGCTCAACCTCAAATAAACAATTCACCTGTCCCTACCCTAACTGGCATCATCGGATATTGAGGACCTTCAGCGAGGATCGAATGCGTTACACGCCAAGCAGCTTGAGGGCAGGGCCTGAATTCCGAGTACCATAAGACCAAAAGTAAAGAGAATTTCGCAAAACGCTTCCATACAACAAACCAGCCAAGTGGACCCAGTCACTGCGTCTATGCACACTGAGATGGCACAACTCTTAATTGTTGCTGGAGGTCAACTTTGCAAGTATAAGCCCAGTCAATTCCTTGTCTCAAAAAGCACAGCTGCGTTCCGAGGCCGCCCTCCTGTCGTTGGGACGTACCATGTGGCCCGATATGCTGATGTCTCCGCCTTTCAGCTCCGAGCACGCGTACAACTATCGCGGCGGCCAAGCAGCAGGCGTACTTATAGCCGTCGATGGGTCCCTCATGGCTAGAACGACTTCCCCATGCAATTTGTCAGCCCCATCAGTGTTGTCAACATGCCATCACTCTTCAGAGGCTCGTGCCTTTGTGGCGGGGTTCGGTTATCGGTATCATCACGTCCCGTGGCCGTCTTCGCCTGCTTTTGCAGCCACTGTAGCAAAAGCGCAGGCGGTTCGCATCAGACAGTAAGGCTTCAGGTTTCAACCTGTGGGAGGAAACGCTGCTGACTCCGTTTCCACTACAGATAGCCAAGTTTGAGAGCGAATCTGTTGAAATAACGACGGGGGCGGATCTCATCTCCAACTTCAAACTTCACGACACCTCAAGCGGTTCCCCCAAAGAAAAGTCCTTTTGCCGCACATGCGGGACCCCGCTGTGGACGACCCCCGCATCTGCAAAGGGGCGATTCCTCCTCATCCGGACGACCCTCCTAGAGAGCGGGTATGTAATCCCCACGTGGCGATAGGCCGAGGGAAGCTCAGAGCTGACCGACGTTGGATGCAGCACCGGGCTGCGACCTGAATCGGAGATTTTTGTCAAGTGTCGGCCGTCTTGGCAACCTGCGGCGGTTGGTAGTGCTCAGTGGGAGGAGATGAGAAGATAAGCGGAAAAGGAGACTAAGAAATTGGGGCCGACAATGCATGACTCGGAGAACATCCACCTGAACAAATCATATCCTGTTCCGTTTTCCGTGCCCCGTTTATCTCGTTCTCGGATCCTCCGGCCCACGCTCCTTTGATTCTGAAGAAGTTCTTCAAGTGACCTCGGAACTCGGCGGCATCCCCAGACTCTCAAACTCCTCTATCCAAACATTTCACCCCCCAAATTTTGCTCAGTCTCCGCAATCTCATATCTAACTACTCAACTGAAGGTTGTCCGAGATCCATGGTCTGATCTGGACTCCAGAGCTTACGGTTCCGAGACAAACAACGTCATTCCGAGCTCTGTCATATCTCGTCTGCCCGGGGTCTCTGCCGGGGACAGGAGTTCCCCCACGTGTTGCAGCACCCGAGGGCCTTCTGCAAGGAATGGAGAAAACAATGGAGCCCAAGCCGAAGCGAATCAAGATTGATGTGGCATGCGAGGCATGCCGGAGGAGGAAGGTCAAGTGTGATGGGGCGCGTCCAGGTGAGTTCTCGGTGAACAATCTTTATTCCACGGCTAGGGCCATCGGCTTCAAGAGCCTTAGCCCTCGAAGCCAGACAGGAGTAAGAGGGTCGTGCGAGGAGTTTTCCAAAGCGTTTGATTCATATTCAGAGGAGGTTTCGCGATCCAATATGACGCTTTTCAAATAGTACCCAGGCTGATGTTAGAATGTAGCTTGCGGGAATTGCTGGAAGAGGACCGACCTAAGAAGCGGATGTACATACAGCTCCGAGGCCGAGAAGTTGTTCTCAAGGGAAAAGACTGCAGATGCCAGTCCAAGCCATCCCGAAAGGGCAATGGCCAAGATCGTTCATACGCCCGATGGCAACTTCGCGCAGCCTCTGATACCTCCTATCCCGCGGCCGTCCCTGAGTGCAACACCCAAATCAACCACATCGTCGGGGCCAGACTGGCAAGGCGAGGCCGGATGGAGCGTCATCCTATCACCCCTTCCGATGCCAGCCCCTCGGTTGTCGACTCGATGACCACTGTTCGCGATGACGGCATGGTCACCGGCGAGTACTTTGGTGGTAGTAGCGCAGGTTCTTTTACAAACCAAATTAAGGCTGCTATCGATACACGGCTTGGCTCGACAACTGAGACCAGAGGCGTAAGGAGCTCGCTCTTTAAATCGACATTACCTCTGAATGGTGGAGGCCCGGGAGGTCAGGCAGACTATGTCCTGCCCGCTCGAAAGCAAGCCGACCACTTGATGGATCTCTACTGGTATTACGTTGATCCGTTATATCCGTTCTTGGACCGTCAGAGATTCGAACACTCTTATCAAGCATTGTTCGTCGGGACTGCAATCGATGCTGATGAGCGCATATTTGTTAGCATCCTCAACATCATTTTTGCGCTCTCCACGCAATTGATTGAGTCAACACCTCCCGAGCAAAGGGACTCGTCTAGTCAAGGGTATTTCACACGAGCACAGGACTTGTTACAACTCAGCCTGTGGGATACCGGTTCTATTGAGCTGATACAGTGCCTGCTCATTATGAGCCAGTATCTCCAGAGCACGAACAACCCGCATCAGACGTGGATGATTGTCGGGTCGGCGGTGAGGATTGCCCAGGGACTGGGCTTGCACTTGCCAGAGACCTCTTTGGAGCTGTCAAGCGAGTCTGAAAGAGATCTCGTCAGACGGATTTGGCATGGATGCCTTCTGATGGACCGGTAAGCTCATTGTAACCAGGGTCTGTCCTGCACATATTTCTGACTCGTCGAGCAGGATGATTGCCATTACTCACGGTCGGCCGGCAATGATCTCAGATCAGCTTGCGTCGAGCGTGGTACTGCCGTCGATAGCAGACACCAATGTCAACAACATAGACGGGGTCCAGCTCGACGCTGTGTCATTGCACAAGCTCCGGTATCAAGGCTTCTTCCATAAGTCTTTGGAACTCTACGAAGTTATTAACCATGCAGTCCTCGCTTTTTACTCGTCCACTTCGACCCTCAAGTCGCCAACGTATCCCAACGGCACAGGCCACAGCAGCCAGCGTCTCCCGGAGCGCCCTGAGCTAGATCTTGGGAAGGCTTTGCAGCTGGACCAGCGATTGACGAAATGGGAAAAGAGTCTCCCAAGCTTCTTGACAATTGCCGAGCCTGAAACTCCTTCGGACGAGGTGTTTCGGAGACAAGCCGTCATTCTCCGCATCAGGTCAGTATCAGCGGTATTGCCCAGCTTCAATGACGCCGTTCTAACACTTTCAAGGCTGCTCCATGCCCGCATGCTACTCCTCCGACCCATGCTTGCGCGTTTCTCCTTATCTCAGTGCCCAGAGTCCTCTCAGTCCTACAATGATTTGTCATCGCGTGTCGTGCAACAGTGCGCAATGGTATGCGTCGAAGCCGCGCAAAGCCTCATTTCGTTCATCGTGCGGTTCCAACGACACGACGGCACCCTCGGCCTTCTACCCGCCTGGTGGTATCGTGTATTCTACATCTACACTGCCGCAACTGTGCTCATCGCGGCGAGGCTTCGGCCAGCGGTCTTCTCTTCGCTGGACATTTCTCGGTCATGGAACCAAGCGATGGGGCTTCTCCACGATCACGAGAACCTCGGACCGTCACCAAGAAGGTGCGCCGCGGCACTCCAGATTCTGTCGACAAAGATGTTTCAGGAGCAGCAACCGCAGTCAGCTACCATCCCAAACTCTGAGGCCAACCCAGCCGAACCGAACATCACCAGCGACCAGCAAGAGACCTTCGATATGCCTTTCCCCTACTTAGCGCAGGATGCCACATTCGACATGGACGCAATATCCTTTGACGTTAACGACTTTTCCTGGCTCAACAGCATGCCTGGGAGTCTATGATTGAGCTTGAGCTGTATAGCTTATTCATCATCATGTACATACGCCCCTGAAATACCCGGCTTCTGTGCCATTCGTTTTCATGCAGAAATAGTTACAGACTTGACCGCTTCGTTCTGTGCAGTTGTTGCATTACTCAAATACCATCTTGTTCTTCACGCCCCCAAGCTTGCTTATCCTGACCTCCACCACGTCGCCGTCATTGAGATACTTGGGCGGTTTCATGCCCATGGCGACACCCGACGGAGTACCCGTCAATACAACAGTTCCCGCCTCCAACGTTGTACCTTGGCTGATGAAGCTGACAATTTCTTCAACACCAAACAGCAAGTCGCCTGTGCTCTCATGCTGTCTCTCCTCGCCGTTGACGAATGTTTGCAGGACAAGATCGCTGGCGTTTCCGACCACCGCCGGGGACACCAGCACTGGGCTGAAAGGGGCAAACTTGTCGAAACCTTTGCTGAAGCACCATTGGGGGACGCCGCCGGCCTTGGCCGGATCTCTTTGCCAGGCTCTTGCGGAGACATCGTTCGCGGCGATGTAACCCGCGACATACTCCAGTGCCTGTTCCTTGGGAATGTTTTTACCCGTCTTTCCAATCACGAATGCCTGGCCAGGTCAGCTTGCGTTCGACATCACAACCAGTCAGTTTGCCTTACCAGCTCGCCCTCGTAATCGACAGTGCCATCTTGAGCCACCTTGGGAATCGGCACATCCTCGTTCCAGGCAGCAACTGATGTCGCAGGCTTAATGAAGACGGAGGGGTATGGAGGCGGTGTCCGGCCACCCTCCTTGACTGTAGTTGGAGTTAGATATCAGCAGCTTCACTATTCAGGCATGTGACGGCATGACATACTGTGCTTGACGTAATTCAGGCCAATACAGCGAATGATCGGAACGTCCTTTGGTGTCAAAAGAGGCTTCAGTGCCTTCACGTGTACGCGCTCGCCCTTGGTCAGGGGTGAGACAGGGCTGGCGCCATCGTAAACAATTGCCCACAGATCGTTCTTCTCGAGGAGTGCCGTAAACTCCGATTCGTCTTGAATCTGGGGCTCGCCGAAATGCTCATCGTCGTTGTCGTCGACGAAGCGGATGAGCCGGTTCCAGGACATGGTGACTGGGTATACGGATGAAACGGTTGGAAATAGTAAACACCCAAACAGCGACCTTCTCTTCTGGCTATGATGAAACATACGATGCTGTTCCCGATCACTACAGCTCCTTAAGTGTGCCTCTCCGAGCCGATGGCACAATTGACCCCTCGAATGGACTATTCTGAGATTGACCAATGAGGACCTGTTCCGGTGGGCTCGATCGGGGTGCCGTGCGACCCTTCGGAACTCGGAAGCTCATCAGCCCCCTGCACAGGACCCCGTTCCGCATGCCGCATACACGGTACACAAGTGGACAAAGAGGGACAGTAATCCGGGGATAACGGGGAAACGGGCCTTGATAACCTCCTACGAACGTCTCACGGAATCCAATTTCATCTCAGCAATCACGCCCTCACCGTCAAATTGACGAATATATTCAATTCGCATCCTGCCGCCACCTCTCAACACTGTAACACCACCACCAGTCGTCCACCCAGAAACGCACGCACCATCTCACCCGATGCTCACAATGGACTCCCCTCATGAGAACGACAACAAGGCCAAGGCCATGAATGACTATCTCGAGCAGCTCCCATCACAGCACTTGGAGCCCCTATGGTCACAGATGAACGTGATGGTTCCACCCACACCGGCGCCCGTTGCGAAGCCTCACATCTGGAAGTATGCCGACAATTTACCTCTCCTCCATAAAGCCGCTGAGATGGTTGGCGAGAAACAAGCAGAGAGGAGGGTCCTCATGCTGGTGAACCCAAACATGGGTGCGTATCTCTCAGTCAAGCCAGGCATGTGACATAAACTCACCCACTGGGCTATTTTTAGAATCCCCGTACACGACAGATACCATCTATGGTGGTCTTCAAATCGTCAACCCTGGCGAGACAGCCCCGGCTCACAGGCATATTGCCTTTGCTCTCAGATTTATCATCGACGGTGAGGGATTCACAGCTGTCGAAGGAAAGAAGATGCCCCTCAAGCGCGGCGATGTGGTCGTCACGCCCACATGGCACTGGCACGACCACGGAAACGAGAGCGACGCCCCCGTCATATGGCTCGACGCTCTCAATCTGCCGCTCTTCCAGTTCACTCCCGTCCACTTCGCGGAGCAATACCATGAGAGCCGTTACCCTAGCGTGTAAGCCTACTCTAACGTGTTCGTTGTCGTGCTGAAGGGGTTGACAACTGACATATGCCAGTCTGACCGACTCCTGCGAGTGGAGACATCCTTGGGACAAGGTCGAAGCCGATCTCAAGGCCCAAAGCGGCCCTCACGCTGTCTACCACTACACCAGCAACGGCAAGCCCCTGTCGCCCATCCTCGGAGCCCAGGCCGAGCGCATTGATAGCAACCACGTGACAAAGGAGGTTCGAGAGCAGGCTTCCTTCCTCTATCACTGCTACGAGGGCCAGGGACAGACGATCGTCGAGCCCCCTACGGGCCCACGTGTTGTCTTCAAGTGGTCCGCGCGAGACACCTTTGCCGTGCCGGCGTGGTCCAAGATCCAGCACGTGAACGAGGGTTCTACTACGGCATATCTCGTCGCCGTTAGTGACAGGCCGCTGCTGAGTAGCATTGGACTGATCAAGCCGCAAGCATAAGCTTGGGGAGAATAGAGCCCAGGGTTATTAAAAGATTAGACTGGGGAGGCTGCGAGCCCAGCCGCGGCAGTTAGAAGCGGCGCATACACAAAGTGATAATGAGAAATACATATAACGTACCCTAATTGAACAATGTCCACAGTCTAGTACTGCGCCAAGCTAAACGGGGAAAAGCTATCCACGCAACTTGTTCACTGCCATGTCGGTTGTTGAGATCTGTCCCCGAAGTTAGAAAACAGGAACAGCGCGCACATGCAACTCTTTGCGGAGGGGATGATGACGATATTTTCGGCTGGGCAGTATATCCACATGCGACTCGGTCTCTTTGAGCTGGTTTCTCAAACTTGTTGCTTAAACGCTCCACAAGAAGGCATTATCAGGTACTTTCAGGGTCTGTTTTGTTGAATGGTGACCCACAAAGAGCCGAAAGATTTGTTAACAATGCACGGATTACTCCTGGACCTCGGCCGGATTACTCCTTTAGTCAACAATTCAACAACAGTCGAATGTCATATACGACGAAACAAGAATCTCGCATGTCCTACTTGTAACAAGATGCAGGATGGACAATTGCGGTAAAATTAAACACGAGCTCGGGTTCAGAAACAGCCATGTCCTTGTTGAATTTTGAAGGTCTTGGCCCCAAGTTGCCAGCATGGGCCATTATCTCTCTGAGTGTTGCCGCCATCGCCAGCTACATGGTCATCGTCAAACAGTCACGGTACCAGCGGAAAGCAGCAATAGAAGCCCCTTTCACCGTTGGTGGACGACCCTTGTCGAGCATGTCCGTCAAGGAGGCGCACAGCATCATCAACCAGCTTCAGGAGCTTGAGTTTCCGTATGCATTCTCCAAAGCTCGCAGGTTGGCTCTTCTCAAGGTGCGTAAAAGTCATAAATATCGACAAAGATTCAAGTCCGGGAAGCATTGAGGCTGATGGCGTATTTTGTCGCAGGCTGGTGGCATCCCGTCCATGTCCAGGCTGTTCGCGGTGACGGGCCAGAACAACAGACGAAACGCCGGAAAACGGGCCATTGATACCGAGATCCTTCTGCGAGAAGTGCAATCAAAAAGCAGAGACTCGGACCGCTACGCGACAGCTGTGGCGAGAATGAATTACTTGTACGTTACTCGCTCGTCGAGTCGAGCCTCACAATCAGTCGATTGGCTGCTGCTGATATTGGTCAGACACTCCCGCTACCGCCGCGCCAACAAGATAACTGATCCCGATCTCCTCCACACTTTAGGCGATGGTCTTGCCGAGATTTTAAACGTTGTCGACCGAGATGAATGGCGCAAGTTGACCGACGTCGAGAAGTGCGCGGCTGGCATCTTTCATAAGAACTTGGGAGAGGACATGGGCATACCGTTTGACGCTTTACCCTCAAGTTGCGATGGCTGGAGCGACGGCCTGCACTTCGCGATGGAACTGAGGGACTGGACAGTTCGATATGAAGAGGAGGTTGCCAAGCCAACACCAACGAACGACCAGTACGTCAGAGTCTATGTGGACTCGGCAGTGGCCTCCATGCCGGATTTTATCAGGATTACTTTGAGGAAATCGTTGGGTGCTGATTTGGACGAGGTGATGAGATCGAGTCTCTGGTAAGCGTACCAGCTGCGGCTTTAGTTTCCTGCAAACGTCTTAACCTCAGGGCTAACATCTCACTCCTCCGCCGCAAGCCTCGAATCTCCCGGTCTGGTTATCTCTGCGATCCTGGATCTTATCCGCAACCTGCGAAAACTGTACCTTCGACACTTCGCCCTTCCACGACCACTCTCCTCATCTGTCAAGCTCGTTGACGACTACCCAAATCCCGAGACAAAGCTATATAATTTTGGACGAAAGAGCTTGCAGCCATGGTATATGAAGCCGACTTTCTGGTCAACATCGGGGCCGGGGGCGTGGTTGGTGCGAGCCTTTGGCGGCAGAGTCCCCGGCTCGCGGGGAGATAGATATTTCCCTCAAGGGTACGACCTGATGACGATCGGACCGGAGACCCAAAGAGGAAAGGGGAAGGAAGAGATGACCTCGGACATTGAGCTCATAATGGCCAAAAGCGTGGCTACTTGCCCGTTTTCACGTGCCAAGGCACAGTCCTTCTTCCCAGATAGCGGCTTGTGACAGTCGAATTCCATGGTTTTGTGGGAGTGAATTCGGATTGTTGTCAAAGCTCATTGACAAACCGCGGTATACATGGGACACGATAATTTCATGATAGTTACAGGCTATCCCATACACCAGGTTCAACAATAAATCAGTCAAATTCGAAGTCGGTTATAGAATACTTCAGACAAGGCACCTGCTGGCCTGCTGGTAAGAGCAGCTTACATATAAAGAGCAATGTCATAAACCATGCAGTATAAATTCAAGAAGTCAGTAGTCGTGTACTGGTATGTGAACACGTAGGCATGGAGTGCGCGTCCAGGACCTCTGCCTGTTTCCCTCTGAAAGGAGAGTGAAAACCTCCTTATATGGCCATTTCCCTATGTTTATACACGTATATTTAAGCCGTAACATGCTTCAGATCTCTTACCATTCCTCCCCTACTCTGTAGTGCCTTGGTAGTCGATACGAGGCTCTTTTAAACCTCGTCGGTCCGTGACAGGTGCGGGCCTTGTGGGCCAACCTTAACTGAGCTATCTCGCTGTAAAAGCACATCGCTATCCAATATTTTGGCTCAGCACACTCTGTCGCATTAAGATTCTTTCCATTCTACTTTTGAAAGCCAAGCCCTTGAGTCTTGATCAATAGACTTTGGCGAATCATTTAGGAACTGCCTACAGGAATACCCGCTGAAAGGTGCCGTTTGTCACCACACAAGCCCGCAACAGGATTCTTGAGGTTTCACACCTTGAATTGACGTGAGAAAGCGGTGATAATGCTCTCGGATCCATGGTACTTCCTTCCACATGACTCTACTCCCTGCTCTCAGGCTAAGACTTTGTCGTCTAAGGTGTGGGGGTCCTGAGCCCCTGTTTCGTGTCTTGAAAAGCTCTACGATACAGGCTACGTCATTCCTGTCACCGGCCTAAGCTCAAGCTGAAGCTTGAATGATCTGCAGCTGGTAGGCTGCTATTACGGAAGTTCATGCGGCCGACATTTCTCCTCTATTTCATCTCATGTCAGGAACCACGTGTAAGTAGCTCTCCCCTCGATTTCCACATGCCACCAATCAGTAACACCAACAGACCAAAACCAGTTACAAACGAAACGCATGTCCTCTGTATTGTTTATTGTTCCGCTTTGGCCCCGCCGAGCGCAACGATGTACCTTGTTCAACGGTAACTCTGTGCGAACTCAGCGAATCCCCATCGCCAACACGCATTTCTATCCCGGCGCCCTCTAAGTATTAGGCAGCTCTCCAAACTGACTCGCCACCACCTGGGCCTCAGGTCGTGCGTGCACTTTGATCATTCATCCGATCATTTTGAAAAAGCCTTAACAAGATTCAAGAGCAAAGAGTGCGATGATCTAGGCTATAAGGGCTCCATTGAAACCCGGACTCGTGGCAATTACCGAATTGCCGAATATGGGGAAACCTATAAATCATGTCCTTGACCGTGTAGGCGAAAAGGGACTCACGTGTTTGCTTTAATATTCAAGCTTCTCGCTCCCCTCATCTCCGATGATCGCCCCGTCGAGATCACGCTGCCGAGCACTGAAGCCACATGTCGGACAAGGTCGCGCAAATCGTCGTCGTTGCCGCCTTGTTCCTGTTGCTGACGTGGATTGCGGTCGGGCTTCGCGTTTACTGCCGGACGTTTCTAGTACGATCACTCGGTATAGATGACAAGCTCATGGTGGCTCTCTTGGTAACTACAACTCTCGGCTGGCCACTCGAGGACATCGCGAGGGAGACCTGTTGATATGGGCATTAGTTCGTTTTCACGGCATACCTGGGCATGCAAATCTACGGAGCCACGCGAGGAATCGGACACCAAGACACTGCACTGAGCCCTCAGGGGAAAACGGAATCACTACGTGTAACCTGTTCATCGCCTCCCCCCCACGGGGTTTTACAGTCATTTTATGTGAAGCTGACCACGCGCGACAGCTCTGGTGGGTCCTCGAACTGTTAAACATCGTCTCATCCTGCCTCCTCAAAATCTCGGTCGGGTTCTTCCTCCTGCGCATCGCGATTGACCGCCCTCACATCTGGATTATCCGTACCCTCATAGCCGGCACCGTCTTCTTCGGGGCTACTTACCTCATCACGGTCGTGTTACAATGCAGACCCATCTCAACATACTGGGTAGAAGGCCCCCGGACGCCGGGAAAATGCTGGCCAAGGCAGGTCATTTACGTCATGACCATCGCGGCGACCGTCGTCAACACGAGCGCCGACTTCATTTTCGGGACCCTGCCATGGTTCATCGTACGGTCCATGAACCTGCCGCTCGGCACCAAGATCGTGGTGGTTGGAATTCTCGGGCTGGCTGCGATGTGAGTAGCTCCGACAGTAACCTGGCATGACGTCCTGGCTAATGGTACGGTTACCAGAGGAAGCACAGCAACGGTAGTGAGAGCGTTCTACATCCCTTCGCTCTTGGAAAGCAACAACTTCTTGTGTGAGGTCAAAACCGACGTCGGCGAGGGGACGGTGCAGTATTGCTTACCTTTGGTTTACAGACGAGACAACAAACTTTGCCATCTGGAGCACGGTCGAGCCGGGCATAGGCATGATAGCGTCCTCGATAGCGACTCTCCGCCCCCTCCACCAACTCATCGTATCCAAATTTCACAACACGCAAAGTGATCGTAATCCGCGGAGGGCTTGGCTTGACTGGCGCGCGAGACAACAAGCACGGCGAGACGAAACGAGCCGCATGGTGCGAAGGGCACACAATCTCGACACAGAAATCGTGCCAGGAGACTCTCTTATCACTTCGCCTCAGGGGATTTTTGAGGTCGAACCTCGGCTCCGGGAGAACAGCAAAGACCAAAAGTCGAACAATGGAACGGAGTTGACCAGCGCAGCAACTGCACCCCCGAGGCTGACGGTGATCGACGTGGCGGTACCGAACTCGCCTCTGAGACTCAGCGAAGATTTCCAGCGCACCATGCAACCACCTGCTGATGACGAGCCCGCGGATATTATGGAGCATGCGGGACGGGCTGGCCGAGAAGAGAGCATTCAGGAGTCAGCGTTGAGCTTGTTTCCGCCGCAGATTGCATGGCTGCCGCCTCAGGTCTCGCCCTTTTCATCAAGCTGGCACTTGCGAGCACAGAGCGGTCACCGGGAGTCTGGGAGTCTTGAGAGACCAAAGAGTGAAAGAGGCGATTCGCATAATATCACGAACATGGATGAGAATCTTTGTCCATGAGGGGACGCACGAATACCCCGCTGACCGGCCTACGGTCTTTCGATTTTCTCGCACGAGGGCTGAACAATTGAAGATAGCCCAAGCCGTGAGCCTCCCACCCCCCGAAATCCGTTCAAACTTACTACAATAGTATTGAACCCCACTCAGATAAGCTTTGGGGCTACTTTGAGGCCATCAAACACTAGAAGAATGACCAAAAAGGCATCGAAATGCTGGAGTCTCTTCCTGTATCGCGTGGCGTCATCTGAGAGACATAAGGGCCTCGCCGTCGGAGTCTCATCGTTCTCGGCAACCAAAAAGTGACGGCCTTCCTCCATCCTGTAGCAAAGCCAGCACCGGCGCCACCCTGAGACTCTTCAGCTTAGGAAATGGGACCCGGCCATCCTCGGACATGTCCTCCGACCGACCGAAAAAGTCCATCTGATCGACCCTATACAGCGCCTCCGTCGCCGGGCCATGGCTCCCCTCAAACCTCTCGTCGTCCACGTCCCACATCCTCAACTCTAAAGAGCTCAACTCGGCGAAGAAGCCCCTCACAATGCCGAACACGAGTTGCCACGGCCCTTTCACCCCCTTATTGAACATGGCCTAGCGTCCATCGACGACGACGTGCCGCACCCGCTCACATAGGCCCCTCGGTATCGCCCACTCCTCGTTCAAAGCCCCCCCCCCCGCGCGGCCGAGATCACGGGCCCGGCATCTCTGTGGTCGTTTGTCGCCTTCCAGATGGTGAGGAGCATGGACCCATCCCAGACGAGCTCCACGGCGTCCCGTGCGGGGCTGAACGGAAAGGTCCGCGGGTCCGGCGCGCCGAAAAAGGTCGTCGCCAGCGCCCTGGTTTCCCGGCTGACGGCGTAGAGAGGGATGGCGTCCCATTTTCTGATGAGGCATAGGTGGAAGTGTGATTGTGAACCGCACCGTCATTCGAGGTCGATTCTGATATTGCCCTCTATGAGGACGGGGTCGGCGACCATGAGCAGGATTTTGTCCCCAAGTACCCTTGGAACATCCGTGAATAGGCGAACCATGGGTGGTTCTTGTCTTGCCCCGGCTTGAAGGGTTGAGGAACATTTCCACTGTCGCCTTTATTTGATGAGGTCGAGTATTCTCTCGGCCGGTGATACGGGCGACATCGCATGTGTCGCCGCGCTTGGAGGATGATGTCGGACCACCCCTCACGGTTCCTCGCATCATTGGTAATCTCAAGATTCTCCCTGACCTCGGCTCCGTTTCGTCTCCAGGTTCTAGCTCCCTCTCAAAGATGGGATTCTCCGAAGCACCGATTCGCGCCATCGCGAGTCAAGGCGTGGCGGTAGCCGCCTACCTTGTTTTGTTTTCAGGTCCAAGAGCCTGAGCTGACGTGGAAATCGGCAATGTGTGGCTTTGTGAAGCTCCCTTCGGCACTATGTATCGGCAACTGAACCGTTGTCCGGAAAACAGACACTTGTACCAAAATCTTTTGAATCTTGCAGCCTAAGGGGAATCGATGATTGCCACCCCATAAGGGCCCACGAGGGAAATAAAGAGGGTCGAAGGATCATGCTGAGGCTGCCGCGTAAATGCCTGGTTACCCCTTTCATGGCTTATCGTCATGACCATGAAGCCGAAGTCGTGGTCACCACGAGCAGAGAAGAGGTTCCAGTCGTCACGGTTCCTGGCCTGAAGTGACTCGCCAGCCATTGCGGTTTGTTTCATCTGCTCATCTCTGGTCCAAGTTGAATCTTTGGTGAATGTTAGCGTGCCGCTTGCAAACCTACGGGCTACCTCTTGGAGTCCAGGATTGCTCTTCTACGTGACCAATAAGGTTTTCCCCATTGTTTTTTTGTCCTCGGCGAAGCAAAGTATTGAGGCGGAAGACACGGGCAATGCCGTCTGTAAGGCTGAAGACCGGGAGCTTTCGCTACGACGACGCCGCGGACGCGCTGGCCACGTGGACCGGCGCGGATGCCCCCGTTCGCAAGGGCGGACTGGGCCCTCATCACTCGCAGTCTCAGTCACAAGCAACGAGTCCACGACCCCGCGGTGAGCCGCGGTGCTCGGCGCGTTCATGGCATACGCATATGAAAGATCCGTCGGTGATCGCTCTACGGATCGGGAAGAATGCAGGACGGCATCGCCTTTTACAGAGCCGCGAGTAGACGAGCCGTTTCACTCCAAGAGCTCTCATCCTAGCCGGATCTCCCGATTGTTCGACATAGCCGTTCTGTTCCACCTGGTGTTTCCTCGGACGAGCGTGGCAAGCCGTCGGAACGAAGGCGGGCAGGCATAGAACCTCCACCTTGGCAGTGTCGCAAGACTTCGACCCGGGTGTTTGGGAGGGTTGGTAAATTTAGGAATAGCCGAGGACTAACTATCTGTCTGTCCGTATGTGGGCTGCTCGGGTAGCTTGAGTAAGGTGAGACAAGCCACCGAAAGCCCAATCAATCGCCCACGTTCCTTGCGAGGAAAAAAGAAATGAGAGTCGCAGACTGTGGCTGAACGCGCGGGCACCCCCGTAGCTGGGTCCTTTTCAGCTGATCCGTGGGGAGGGAAATGCCTCGGACGATTTGGGCCGTGGTTCAACGTCGCTTGCGTCGTATGGACCAGGGAGGGACATGCACATGTCATAGGAATGAGATGATGGGGTTCCAATGTAATCTTGTTTGTTCCTAAATATATACACTAAATTGAAGATGAAAATGGGCGGATTCTTGTGTCCGCTGGGTATCCCGATAGAATCGAATGCTCGCCTCCTCTCATGACGGTGTAAAACCCCCCCAGGCCAAATGTGCCGTACCGTTCGTTGCCCGGCGTCCCCCCAAGTCTCCTCCTTGTTCGTGCGTGACCAATCCAAGGTCGTAAGAATGTTCATTAGTGTCGTCGTTAAACTGCCGTGGACCTCTATGCCGCCACAATCTCTGGTCTCATCAAATGTTGGTTCATCGCCCTGGACGAAGAACCGGTGGGAGAAAGCGCCGGGCGCTCAGCCTCAGCTCGACAAAGTGACCGACCACGCTCTTGACCTGCTCCTCGAACCCCTGCAGCCGGAACCCAAACACCTCCTCGGTGGCGGAGGCGTCGAACTCGATGTTGACGGTGCCCACCGACCCGCTGCTGCAGACGAGCTTGCGCTCGACGGCCTCGGGGAAACTCCTTTTCGCGATGAGCTTCGCGTCGTTCCACCGGGCCTTCGTGCTAAGGATGTAGCTTCTGTTGCCCGGGACAGAGGGCATCAGCGCCTGCACATGCGCGCGGGCGACGTCGTCGACGTGGACCGTCGCGCCGGCGTAGCTGCAGCCCCATTTCTTGCCGAGCAGCGTGGCGAGGATGACGGCGTTGGTGCCCTTCATCGCTTCGTTCGTCGTGGTCGCGATGTCGTTGCGCCCGATGACGAAGGACGGGTGCAGGTGCACGACCTCGAACCGGGGCTGCTCCCTCGCGATCCATGCCTCGGCGCCCTTGAGGGCTGCGACCTTGGATGCCGCGTAGGCGGCGAACTCGCTCTCGTACGGCTCGGGCTTGAAGCCGGTCCGCTCTGTGGGCTGGACAGAGGTCTGGCGACGCTCGCGGCCTTCCATCTGGTCTACCGAAGTGAGGGCGACGATGGAGCTGGTAATGACGATGCGGCGGACGGTGCCCGCGCGTTTCGCGGCCTCGAGCATGCCAAGGGTGCCGCGGACGGCGGGTTGGATGAAGTACTCCTGGTGAAGCTCTCTAGGCACGGAGTCGGCGGTCGCGAGGGGCGAGGCCACGTGAATGACCGAGGAGACGCCACGGATGGCATCGTCGTAGGCGCCGTCGGCGGTGATATCCGGCACGATGGCGAAGTTGAGTCTCGCGCGGGGGAGGTTGAGGGCGCAGATCTGAGGTCGGGAGCGGATGAAGGCGGCCTTGGCCTCTGAGCGGACAGCGCAGCGGACTGTGTGGCCTGCCCTCAGAGCGTGGACGAGGACGGCGAAGCCACATGGCCGGTGACGCCTGTGATGAGCAGGAGCTCATCTGGTAGGATGCACAGCATGTTTGTTGAGATTCTGTGAGGTGAAGTATATAAATGTGATTGGTCGAGTAAGTAGGCGGATGAAACCGGACGTCCAGGGAGCAAGTGTCTTATTGTCGTCCACAAAGGGCAGGACAATGTATGAAGTAGTCGGTTGTCCGTTGTTGTTTTTTGGTCAGGGTTAGCGAACCTCTCTCAGTTTGGAAAGTGGTGCGAGGGGGGAGGACTCATATATCTTTTCTGAGAAGATGGTGTTCCCACTACTTGCCTCCCACCCTCCTCCTCTCCCTTCCTGCATTAGACTTTTCTCGAGTCCCTTGTGGCCACCACGGAGGCTCAGATAGACGAACGCCACGTGCAGAGGGGTGAAACGACGAAGGTCCCCGGTTCAACTCACACGCCCCTCCCCTCGCTCAGGAACCCTTCCCAGCGCGCACGGCTTGGACGGGTAACTATCACAACAATAATTCCGCGCCGAGAATGGGGGGACGAGACCCAATCAAGCAATGGCGTTGGTTGTGGTGCTGCTGCTGGCTCCCCCGCGCTTGCGCGGTGCCAGCGTCAGCAGGTTTGTTGCTGTCCATGCATCAACAGCGCCTCCCCAGCTCTGCTCTCGTTACTCACTTGTCTCTGCGTGATGAGGTAACATGGAAGCGGTTGGCATGCTGCTAGGTAGACTGCACATGTAAGGCTGGCGTGGCTCCCGGCCAAAAGAGCCACGCAGCCCTCGCGTAGCATGTTAATGGTCGGTCAGCTAGCTGGGCGTTGATACCCGACTGGTCGAGAGCAGGGTGTGTCGTGGCGCCCATCGAGCCGCACTGACGGTCCCGACCGGCATCATCCCTCCAAAGCCAGCATTGGAGCCTGCGGGGTGAACGCGGCCAAGGAACCCTGATTGGGGATGAATAACGAAACTATCGGTAATGAAGAAAAAATAGGGGCCGAGAAGAAGAGCATAGCCCTGGCCAAGACTGCTTGCACCTCCTTCAAGGAGGGCTATGTGGTAGTGGTGGTGGCGTGTTAAACGACAACTCTACAGCAGAGTCTTCATCCGCAGACACGGCGATGTAATGAGGTTCATGCGCATCGATGGTGAGCTCAGTGACGTTGGGTGAATACTGGTAGCCCCCTTGTGTTGAGAGAGAGTTCAAAGGGCTTGGAGAGCACATGACAGAACGAATCATCACTGCCGGCGAGCACAGCAAGGTTCAGAGATACTAGGCTGGTATCAGAGTAGCCTGGCCAAGCAACACCACGCGCAAAGGCCAGGCAGGCGCCCAGCCATCAAGCCAAGCTGAATGACTAAGTTGACCAGTGGCGCTCTCACGGTCGGCAACCTTGGGCGGTCGGTTAGCATCCAAGCAATCCGAACTACCATCACGACGCGGTTTCCCATGAGTAAACAGGCACCACAGCAAGCTGTCATGGCAGAAAGGAGGGTGTGGCGAAACCGTTTGATTGGCGACGAGAGGGTCTCTGCCTGGTTCACCACCATGGCATGGTGAAGCAGGAACCTTTTGCTTTTTTGATGCTCTGCGATTTGTTGGCGGCTGAGCATGCAGAGAAGAAAAAGTTGAGACGGTAGTTGTGGCAACGAGGACCCTGTCAGTGTGAATCAAGAGATTTCGAGTATCCCCTCCCACGCCCTATCCTGCTCTGTCCCCCCTCCTCCCGACAACCCAATCTCGGGCCCGTCGATAGTGCCCCATAGCCGAGCACGCTTGGCCTCGATGGCTCATCGAACTGTGGTCTCGACCGCGGTACGCGCCGACGCTATTCAATCAACCGGCCCCTTTCATCGTCGTTGCCAACCTCTCCCCGCAACCTTGAGTGCCATCGTCGACATCGGGAGATCGGCGGTCTGCTGGTCCACTCAAGTCCTCGGTACCGACTGGCTGGGCCGCCAGGAGACGCCTCCTTGCCAGTGCATCTTCGGCCCCCTTTCCCCTCTGCATGTCCCCCTTCCCCCTCGCCTTCGCAGCTCGCACAGCGTCCAGCCTGAAGACGAGTGGGGGAGGTAAGGGAGGCGCAAGAATGGCGGGCAAATGAAAACAGCAGCCTCACGGGTCTGGAGCATTACAGACCGATTGACGGTGCGCGGCCACTGAGACACGACGACCCATGGCAACGACTGGGTGGGACGGCAGCGCGCCACATCGTCTCATCATGAACGCCTCTGGTCCCAAATAAAGCATGAGCATATCAACAATCGCTGCACATACGCACACTCACACATACACACAACAGAAGAAATCCCCGCGGAAACGGTGCCTAGAGGTGTCAAGCTTGTCAGCTAAATGGTGCGTAGGTTTGTGAACACGGGGGGTGGGAACTGGTCGGGGAACGGAAGCATGAGGAGGCCAGATAGGCCACCAATGGCTCCGACTCCCGACATTGAGAAGCCCATAGCACGGGCCCCCGCCTCATGGCCACACTGTTCTCGCGCTCCGGCCATCGCAGCGAGCGGTCCCATCTGTGCTCCCACATAAGCCTCCGTCTCAACTTGTTTGAGTTCTATTAAGGCTCGGAGTCAGACAATGAGGGGAAAGAAGGAAGGATTCGGCGAGAAATGCGAGACCCCTCAATCCGTTGATCTGTTCGATGGACCAACAACAACAACAACAAACCGCCCGCGCCTCGAACGTGACACAGCATGGAAAAACAAACGTGCATGCAACCGAGGCCAAGCCTGGCACGTCAATTTTGAAGCGCGTATCCGTTGGGCTCGAGTCGAGACCCTATCGCTCCTTCGGCTCGTTTGAAAATGAGATGAGCCCGGGGCGCGAGGGATCCCGAGCGCAGCGATAATTGGCCAGTCGCGGAGGAGAAAATGGACGGACAAGTCATGCATGCGCGTATTCGGACTGTTGACTGTACGGTCGAAGCGTTCTTGGGACGGTCAGACGAGCTGTGAGGATCATCACGGAAACTCATGAACGTGAACGAAGCTGCGTGAATCGTTCGTCGTAGATCGGACTGCAGGGTGATGCCTGGCTGTTGACGCTGTTGTCCTTGGCTGATGCTTCCCTCTGCGCTGCTTGTTGCCCGGCATGCCGTACAGATGCATGCAACCGCGATCTGAGCGAGGGGACTAGTGTGATGCAACGAAAAGGGATGAGGTTGAGTGCTGCGGGAGGATTCTACCACACTGGTCGATTGGAGGGGGCCAGCCTGCAAGATGCCAAGTCGATATCCAGGGTTTTTCTTTGCTTTTTCGGGATGGAGCGTGCCCCTCTGCAACGATTGGGTAGTTCTATCGAGTTCGCGTCTGCTTGTTCTCGTCAAAAGTTGAGACAGAAGGTGTCGATGGTGGGATGGGTTGTGAGACCCAACTGCGGCCGTCCTAATCCTCTCAGAGGTGGCACCATGTCTAGGGCAAGTCGAGACAGGATTCGCCTCCTCAGAATTCGGATTTCTCATGTTGCACAGCTCGTGTTCTTCTTTTTCTCCGTTAATGTCGATTTGGTCGCTGACTGGGAGTCTCACTAACCAGTTGAGACCTGTCCCTGACGGGCGTGACTGATGAGCGACTGGACGCGCGTTAGAAGCTTCGCCAATCGCGCCGCAATGCGGGAGAGGGGGATGGTGACTAGGTGGTTTGAGCCCAAGATCGACGAGAGGCTTCGGAAAGGGCTTTCCAAACCACGATCTGCGTTGGCGTCGTGATCGGCGTGTCGAATCTCGAGCCGGTGCTCCTCCGCCAAGCAAAGAGGCCCCAGACGGCAGAACCGAACAGGCGCCCTAGCCGGCCGACAAAGACGTCCCACTCGAAACGGCCGGAAGCGGGGCCCCGTACCCGTCCGTGGCCTGTCCCGCCCGGTAGTTTTCCTCCGTCTACCCCCAACGGTAACCCTTGGCAGTGCGTGAGAACGTGCCCTCGGGCGGAAGAGGCCGATACACATCATCTGAATGCATTGAGATTCAGTCCGAACCAAACGCATGCAGTGTGCTTAGTAGGGTCAGTAGACTCGAAAAGCCAAAAGGCACATGCTCGTTTTCGAACCCGCCGGGCCCGAAGGTGAGCTCTGTTGGCAGGAGAATCACGGATACGGTGTACTGACATCACTCTTTGTGGCTGAGGGGGGGATGGTGTGTCATTCGCCTCTTCAGTGTTAAACATGGCCACTCGAAGCTCATGACAGGCCTTCGGATGTTTGTTTTTGGCCAACAGCCCCGTAGCGTAGCCTGAAGAACCCCTTTCTTTAACCTGGCGGTTGCTTTGTGGGCGGCAGTTTGGGTAGATTCGTGGGCAAAAGGCTATTCCAACCCATCATCCATGACGGCAGACACAGATGACAGGTCGAGACAAAAGTCGGAGATGACGCCGCCCGCAGATTGCCGCGCGTTCGCTGAACTAACTGGCTGCTTGACCAACAGCTTCGGCCAAGACAACTGTCGACGATACCCGATTGTATCAGCAGCTCTCGTAGTTCCTCGTGTTGGAGACCGCACTTGATGCCTCCGTTCGAACTGTTGACTATCTACACGATGCATTGGTGCACAACTCAAGACCACGAACCAACAGCCCGCCGACAATTTCACATGGTGGATCTGTGCTGTACCGCCGATCAATCAAGCACAACAATGACTCTGGTCGCAGTTTGAATGTTGTTCCACACTGGGTCGCGTGCACTTGCATTCACGCACTATTTTGTATGCAGCTCAATTCGATGGTGAGTTTGGCCATGCTTGAAGGTCATGGCGGGAGTTTGACAGGGCCCATCTTGGCATCCATCATCTCTCGGGTAAGAGCGGCGTCCTTCGGTCCCGGAGAAGGAACGAGGTCCGGGCGCCGCTCTCGACCAACACAGTCATCGCGGGTGACGATCACGCGGCGCCGGGACGCCGACTTCTCGACTGCTCCCCCTACCCAGCCTCTCCCGACCGCGTTGTCGTTGCATCGCGATTGGAATATCCAGGGACCAAAACGCCACCCCCAAAATTGAATGACAGCAGGCAGAACTGGAGGTCTCTTTTCTGATCAGCCGAAACACTATAGTCACAACCGGTGGAGAGCGGCCCCAGCCGGTGGTCGGGGAGCCGGTTCGCCGCTTGCCAACGAACGCCAAACTGCACCGCCCCCCAGCAGGGTCATCGAAGAGGCAAAAAAAAAGAAAAAGCAAGACTTTGAAGCTTTTCAAAGTCAGGAATAGAAACTGCTGAAACGTTGAGCAAGGCTGAGTAGAAGAGCGAAATGGAAGGTGGGAGAAGAAAATAAAGAAGCATGAACCAACTAGTTTTTGTACAAATGCATCGTTTCGGCGGCGGCGGCGGCGGCGAGATGAGTACGTCGCCAATTCTCTCGATCGATTCTGAAGCAGGTGATGGAACCAGTGCCAAAGAGGATGGTGATGATTGACCGCTTCTGAATGAAGTCGACATTTGATTTTAGTCATCGCGATATGTGCTGCCGCTGCTGGCAGGTGGCAGCGGAAAGCTGAGGACGAGAGGGATAGACTGACAGAGTGTGTGACGTAGTCATGACGAAGAGGCAATGAGCAATGGGAAGAAAGGGAAAAGTCTGCGCGGCTCCGGTTTGACGACGAAATATGGGGAAAATCCAGCCTGTGGCTGGTACCTCTTTGAGCGAATGAGGGGTAATGAGAGAAGCACGAAAGGTGGGTACCCACATGTGATTAACAGCACGGGTCTGGACCGGCCCACAACCTATCCCTTGGTTCTCGTTCCACAAAGGATGGATAATGATATGACGGGTTTATGGACATAGTGAAGGTTCTGGAATCCAGGGTCCACGGCTCGGTTTCGTCTATCGCATGCGGAACCCTCCCCATTGCCACTGCACATACAGTCGTCGCTCTCTCCGTCTTTCTCGCCGTTTCCAGGTTTTGGTTCAGCCGCTCTCCATAAATGATGCAATACGAGATGCGACAAACTCCACGATGACTGCCAGGGAATATCTCCCACAACCCTTGGTGAACTACCATGTCTCCAGGCCAAGGCTGTATGGCCGACACATCGTGCCTTTTCTTCGATGTGGTGTTTGGATTCACGACCCCGCTTCTTTTCTGCTTTCAACCAGGGCGCAATTGATGCATTCTGGAGAGGTCTGAACTTCGGTTCCTGCTTTCCGTGGCAGGCCAATGCTGGGCAACGAGGCACTGGGAAGCGAGAAAAGAAGAAGAAAAAAGCGCGAATGAGTGGATGGGATCGATCCTTATCCGTGTTCAGGTGGCATAGATAGATAGATACCAGGCTTTGCCAGTATCCCGCTTGGCAGGGCGGCATTTCCCATTCACTGTACATGGTCGGGACATTCAGATTTCGCATTTTCAATGTAGACCAACCGATAAACTACGGGTAAGGGGAGGGGGCACGGATACATGGGACCAGCATCGAAACCCCCTCGCATTCCAAATGCTGACGTAAGAAAACGAATCAATCGGAAGAACACTGTGGCTCATACTGTCTGGGCAGGGGTCACATACGCTATTCTCTCCACTGATACGCAGGCCAGTGCAACGCCAATTCGGGAGTGGAAAGACGGCAAACCAAGGCGAAATCCACCTTCGCCATCTGAGAATTTCCATGGGTTGTCATGCCAAACCCAAGGTTTCCAAGGGTTGCCGCCGTTTTCCTCACACTGTCTTCTCCTAGCCAATCGACGAACGTCCGTCTCTTCTTAGTTTGGGACGGCTTTCGTGCAGAGCCTGAGCCTGAGCCTGAGCCTGGGCCTGGGCCTGGCCGGTGCTTGCCTGGCTTTAGACGCACCTGGCCTCTGCCCCGCTGCCGCTGTCCCTGTCCGGGCTAACTGGATCTCAGTATCGCCACCCGGAATCTCTCATACTGCGTACCTCCGACCTACAGCTTCCCATTCCCGCATCGCCCTTCCCGCTGCTGCTCGAACCGACATCATTCCACGCCGGCCGACGATCTGCCTCATCGGTCAACGACTCGACTCGATCCGAATCCGCACTGCTCTCCGCCATTATCCCGATCAGCATCTTCCCTCATTTGCATCACTCCCTGCTTTACCGCCGTGGCTACAAGCGCGACTCGCTCGTTACGGGCGCGCAGCGCACACTGACCTTGAGTGAGTACTTTTTGCCCTTCGTCGCCCTTTTTTGCCTCTTGAGCACGCCTTGGTACTTGCGCCCCCGCACCCTTCTTTCTTCCACCCAATACATCGCGGCCTCGTTGTGGCTCGTCTCAAGGTACAGCTCAAATGAGGCGAGAGCCGACGGGGGTAAGTAAGCTGTCTGTCCGAATAACTCGGGTACCGTCAGGAGCCCACGGTTGGAAGCTCTTCGACTTGTGGGCCGCGCTTCATGTTTTGCGAGCTCTGACTTGCGAGACGATATCCCACCCCTCCGCAGCCACTGCAGGAGGGACGTTCCACCATCAGAATCGAATCGACATGATACTGATTGTTGTACATCATGATGCATGCTTCTGACATACAAGCCTCAGGTTTATCTTACGCCTGGAGCCCATTTCCGAGCATCGCCTGAACGTACCTCCCGGAGCCGAGGGTCATCTCGAACCCGCCCGCCGGCCCCCTCCGGCAAAGGAGGCCACCCAGCTCCGGTCATGGCCAGCGCTCCTCCGGTCAAGGCTGTCTCCGAAAATCGCCGCGAGCGGGAGACGTTCAGGTTGGTTTTCCTGCCCGCTTGTTCGGCGCTCACCCAGCCCCGCGATTATATTCTCACGGCCTCCATCTCCCCTGCCGCCACCGTCAGCCATGTGCTCCCATTGGCCTCGTCAACTGACCCCTACCCAGATACGACCGCTCGCTCATCTCCCAGGCAGTCTACAACGATGTCAACAACCTCATCCCGCCGTCCGACTTGCGATCATCCTCGGACTCGGCTCTCACCGCTTTCGCCGAGCTCGGCGCCTTGCGCCTCAACGCCTCCCGTGCCTTGATCTCACTGTTCGATAGCAAGTTTCAGTATATTGTCGCCGAAGCGACCCCAACCCTCGCGTTGTCCCCCAGCCTCAAGCACGACGATTCTCAGACGGGAGAGCAGCTCTTGCTCAGCGGCACCGCACTTCCCCGATCAGCTGGTGTCTGCGAACTTGTCCTAGCTGCCCCAGACTCGCCGAGCGACCTGGAATTACGAAATGATGGCGATCTACCCGTGACGGTCATTCCCGATCTTGCAAGGGACGCCAGAACGTCACAGCGATCCTTCTGTCTCAAATCACCGCGGAACCGTTTCTACGCCGGCGTGCCAATCCGCTCACCAAAGGGCATCAACATCGGTGTCTTTTGTGTTTTTGCGGACGAGCCCCGCGAGCACCTGGACGCTGCGTCCTTACAGCTCATGCAGGATATCGCAAGGGTCATTTTGGACTACCTGGACGCCAAACGCAACCGAGATGACCATCGCCGGGCGGATAGGATGGTTCGTGGTGTAGGCAGCTTCGTCGAGGGCAAAGCCACTATGTCCGGCTGGAGGATGACGACCAATCCGGACTCCTTCCAGGATAACCCCTCTCTTGAAGGGGCTCTTAACAAGAACCAACAACAGCTGCAGCAACAAAGCGAATTAATGGCAGCCGAGGGTTCTTCAATAGAAAGCATCGCTTCGACCGATTGGCAACGACCGAGCCCTGGGCCGCAACAGCCGGCGGCGCCGACCAAGCCTCAACTTGGGACAAGCAGCTCTCAAGAGCTCGTGCCATCCGTGTCCGGAACATCGTTGAAAAGCGTCCGATCCGGGTCGGATGATTCTGTCCGTGGAAACCGAGGTTCCCACGAATCCCAGATTCGGAACATATTTTCGAAAGCATCCAACATCGTTCGCGAGGCCATCGAAGTCGAGAGCATGCTCTTCCTGGACGCAAGCATCGGTTCCTTCGGCGGCCTAGCCAACTCCAACTCATTTCACGTCCGATCTTCGGGGGGTGGCAAATCGCCCGCATCATCTAGCGACGAAAGGAGTAGTTCGGATCAGCAGAGCAGCGGTAACGGCGGCCACGTCAAGGAAGACGCCTTTTGTCGGGTTCTCGGCTTTTCAAGCTCAGCAATTTCCAGCATCGACGGAAAACTGCCTTCGCAAATTCTTGGCTCCATACCCGAAAGGTTCCTCGCCAAGTTGCTGCGGCGCTACCCCGAAGGAAAAATCTTCAACTTCGATGAGAACGGTTCCATCCAGTCCAGCGATTTTTCGGGTGATGATCAAAGTATGGTTGTCGAAACACCGGCCCAGAAAAGGTGTGGCCCCGCGCCCTCAACGTTTGAACATGTTGAAGACCAAAAACGCCGAAAACGGAACAAGAACCCCTTCTCCCGACGTAATGAGGGCAAGATTCTCAATAGCATCTATGCACAAGCCCGGAGCATCGCCTTGGTCCCCCTCTGGGACGCCCAAAAGCAACGATGGTATGCCGGTGGCCTGGCATGCACCCAGACCCCAACCCGGGTTCTGACCGTCGAGGGCGAGCTCAGCTACCTTCGGGCTTTCGGTGCGGTGATCATGTCCGAAGTTCATCGGGTCAACTCGATGATGGTTGATGAGGCAAAGACGGACTTGCTGAGCTCGCTTTCTCACGAACTTCGTTCGCCCCTTCACGGGATCATCCTTGGGACCGAGCTGCTTCACGACACCCCGCTCGACGCATTCCAGGGCGAGACGCTGGTTTCTATAGAAAATTGTGGTCGTACGCTCCTGGAGACAATAGATCATCTCCTGGATTGGAGCAAAATCAATAACTTTATCAGGCCGTCCTCGAAGCGTCGGAATAGCGCTGCCGCTGTGGGCGACCGCGGTCTCAGGGGTCGCAACCAGAAAATCAGTATCGAGGCTGGCATGATGAGTTTAACGTCAAATGTGGATATCGAAGTACTTTGCGAAGAGGTCGTCGAGAGCGTTTGCGCCGGCTTCAGCTACCAACGTGTGTCCGTGGCGCAGCTTGCTGGTAACCGCCCAGACGAGCATGCGGACACCAATGCTATACGCAGGCTCGACAGCATGCAGGCGATGGAGGACATGGCTTCCCGGACCAACAGATTCGGGGACATGCAACTTGTCCTGGGTGATGTGTCCGTTACCTTTGACATCAACCCCGCCACATCATGGGCTTTCCACACCCAGCCAGGCGCAATCAGGCGTATTATCATGAACTTGTTGGGCAACTCGCTTAAATACACGAGCAAGGGATTTGTCAACGTCAGCGTTGTACAACTGGGTAAGAAAGATCACCCTTCCGACAGCACAAAGATCCAGATCAATGTCGTGGACTCGGGCCGGGGCATCAGCGAGGACTACCTTCGGCACCATCTCTTTTCTCCTTTTGCCCAAGAAGACAGCCTGTCCGCTGGAGCCGGCTTGGGGCTGAGCTTGGTCAACCAGATTGTCGTGAAGTTGCGCGGTTCCATCAAGGTTTGGAGCAAGGTTGGACATGGTACCAAAGTAACCGTGCAACTCCCGCTACAAGGTGCCATCCCGACGTCGCCGACGCCCAGCCACCCGAACAACGCTGGGTTCAACGATTTTCAAGCACACATCCACGAGCTGGGAGGACTTCGGGTCAAGCTTCTAGGGTTCCCGGAAGACTATGGAGTTCAAAGGGTCGACAACCTGGCGAGCAGCACCAGGAGCGAAGGTGAATTGGTAGGCAATATTTGCAGTGATTGGCTCAAAATGCAAATCATCGATCAGTCCGTCGCGGATCAGCTTCTACCCGATCTGGTCCTATCCACAGAGAGATGTCTGGACCAACTATTGTCGGAGCGGCGACACGGTAGTATAATGACCCCCGTCGTGGTCATTTGTCGGAACGCCCTAATTGCGCGTCAGTTGGCGACTTCGCCAAGGTTCACAGGCAAGCGCGCCGTGTTCGAGTTTATCTCACAACCGTAAGTTCGGACCGCTTTTGCACCGTGGTGTTGCTCAACTGACGACCGTGTCTAGCCTTGGCCCGAGAAAGCTCGCCAAGGTCTTGCTGCTGAGTTTTAGACGATGGACCAGATCACAGGCGGGCGCGATCCCAACGCCTACCGCCCTGTCACTGACCAGTGCAGGGCAGTCAAACGCCAATGCAGACACTCCTATAGGTCCCGAGTTGGCAAGCAGTCTTGGAAACAGTACCGATGCGCTACCGGAACTTCCCGACGAAGACAGTTTTACGCTGGGCTCGGGGAAGCATGACGGTCCAACAGGCCAGCCGAGGACGAACGGGGTGGAGAAGCGCGCGGAGGAATTAAAGGAGACAAGGCCAGAGAACCCCGCACTTCCCGAGCGACAAAAGCGAGAAGAGACGCCAACGACGGGTAATACCCCAAGGGGCGAACGAGCGAGCAATGGACCTGAAAAACAGCTCAAGTTCCTCTTGGTTGACGACAACCCCCTCAACCTCAAGATTTTAGCGTCCTACATGAAGAAACTCGGACACGAGTTTCAAAATGCGATGGATGGACAGCAGGCGTTGGAGATCTTCCGCAAGGGCGGGGGCCAATTCCAGTGCGTCCTCATGGATATATCGATGCCCATCATGGATGGGTTCGAGGCGACACGGCGCATCCGCGCAATCGAGGCCCAGGAAGGCTTTTCACGGTCCCACATCTTTGCGCTGACAGGCCTGGCATCAGCAAGTGCGCAGCAAGAGGCGTTCGCGAGCGGCATCGATCTGTTCCTCACCAAGCCCGTACGGCTGAAGGAGCTCAACAGGATCTTGGAAACTAAAGGGGTTGCATAAATTTTCTTTTTAGCCAGCGGCTGGTGGCTCGCTGTGATGAGGCGGGTATGGGAAAGCGTGCATATGTCAAAAGTTGGGACTCGAGGGAAAAAAGTTGGGACGGCGAGGAAGGTCTTGGTCAGCCACAGAGATACCCATATTGCTGGATTGCGAGAACACCAGCCAGAGTTATTAGACTTTCTTGGGGGCATTATATTGGCTGGATTTATACCACATGAGCATTGTTTTGATGATGAATGAATCTTCCCACTGCATTACATAGACGAGCCTAATGGAGGGAGACACACTCGATGACGCTGCAAGTTGTAACAATGTGCGCGATGATTACTTGCGGTGCCACTATGATGATCCCAAGCCTGCGTAACCAGATGAAGAGACTCGCCCAAGTGAGTTTTGGTGCACAACGAACGAACTCAAAGAGTTGCGGTCTGGCCCAGCAAGCGTAGTATCGTTTCGATGCTCCCAGGATCAAAACCCATGTTGCCGGACAGCGTCCACATGTAGCAACACCTCTCTGCAGGTTACTGAAGCGATTTACAGTCCGTGAAAGGCTTTTCATTCGGCCACCCAGTCGTTGATTGGCTGTATGGCAGAATTTCCTGATGACATTGAATCATGGGGATTATCATCAGGGCGAGATAGAGGTGTGGTGAGCATGAGACGGGTCATCAAATGCACTATGAGCCTGATTTTTTCCTGCCTGTAACATCCTAATGTGACGAGTACCTGATAACAATCTCAGGCCGGGGTACCCAGGAAACCCCCAGAAAAGCCTCCAAGTGCTGTGTCCCTATGAACAGACGTTCCTCATCCAAACCGGCCCGTCAACAGGCCCGTCACCAAGCTCAAGCGGTGAAAAGGCGACACGGTCGAAGCATGGCGATGAAGCAGAAGGGTATGTCGGCATGGCCACTCGCGTGCAGTCCCCGGGCACTTCAAGAACGTGAGTCCAACACTCAACTTCTCAGAGGGGTTCAGACTTACTCGTTCCGAGTCGTCCACTCGCCCGGAGTGGAAGCCACACTTCTCGGGGAGAGCAATCCTGGCGCGCTATTCAGGACCACCAATCGAACACAGCCTTCTTCTGCCTCTTCTGCTGGGCCAATCGCCGCTTAATCATCTTACGGGCCTTTGCAGAAGCCTTGGCCCTGCCGCCGACGTCCGACTCGTCCCAGATGTACTGGTTCTCGAGGAACCACTTGTTGTCGGGCTCGTAAACGAGCTCTTTCTTGGCCGCGAACTTGGCGCGGATCCTGTCTCCGAGAAACTTCATGCCCTTCGCCTTCCACTTGTTCAGCTCGCCGGGCTTGACTCCCAGGCCGACCATGAGGACCGAGTACACCACCAAGAGGTGGCTCCGGTCGATGCCGCAGAAGCAGTTGTCGAAGCCGAAGTCGGCGAGGATGCGCGGGTCCGTCGGGATTTCGTCGCGTCGGACGGCCGCGGAGAGTCCGTGAGCGGTGGTGTTTTTGGACATCCTGTTCCGCCGCGAAGATGTGTCATAAAGGTATGTCTTGTAAGTGTGGTGTGTTGTTGCAAAAGTATGCCGCTAAAAGTGTGTGTTGGGAAGATAGAGACGGTGATGGTCGATAAGTTTGATTGAGGAGTATTCTTTTTCGGATTTTGGAAGGAGGAACACCTGAGGAGGGTGAACTTTGAGGAAAACTTCAGGTTCTGCACGGTCAATAGAGGAAGCGACGATTAATCAATGGAATCGACTGGCACCGAGCCGGACTGCATTTGAAGTGAAGCGGCACCTCCTGTCCCGCTTGTACCTACTACCTCTGGATGGAGTCGTGAGGTTCACAAGAGATACTGTGAGATGATGGAAACCCCGGTCGGCAGGACGAGTGGTTACCACCTTCATGATGGCAGTTTCCATTGGGGAATTGAGGAGAAGGAGCTGGATGTAAGAGAATTGAATAGAAGATGCTTGTAACTCATACCTTTGTCAATATTCCATAGAAAACTGCGATGCTGCAGACAAAACAAACCATGTCCGCAACCTCTCTCCGGGCGGCAAAACGACCGCATTCAAAGATAACACGCTCGCGGCACGCTAACAAGGCGCATGATGCTCTCCGTTCTCCCACCTGCTCGCCATATCCATCAACCAGCACTCCTTCTCAACCTCCGTCTCAAAAGCAACGTCCGTCGAACCTTTAGTCTCGTCGATCGCCAGCTCGATTTCGGCACGACTCATGCCATTCCACTCGGAAGGCCACCTTTTGCGTTTTTCCAAGGCGTCGAATCGAAAAACAGGCGTGTCGTGGCCGTACTGGTCGCACCGGAAGATGGACTGGTGCCGCGTGAACCAGGCCATCCGCTCTTCGGAGACGCGTGTGGGGTTGGTCTCAAAGAAATGTTTGATGTTTCGGTGGAGCTTCATGTCCACCATCCACCCCCGGATACTCTCGGGAGCGAAGCCGAGGTCAACAACGAGTGAGTTGTAGACGCCCAGAAGGCTGATCCGGTCGGCGTGGGACTTGAGGCGCGTGAAGTACCAGGTTTTGAGGATGTCCAGGTCGCGGGGTAACTCTTTCGCTTCCTGCATCAGCGTAAGGAAGCCGGGTCGGACCAAGATGGCAGAGTGGTAGTCCATTTCATTGGATGCCTCGTATAGATGGCGATAGTACCCGATTTGATGTGTGTTGGTATTGATACGAGTAGCGTCGAATAGAGCAATGAAACTTGGATGGAAAACCCGGGGTCTAATTGCCTGAGGAACGGTGACCAAGTACAAGTTTGGAGTTTCCTAAAGAAGAACAACCATCTACCCCGTAAAGACATCACCAAGACAAGGGGCTCCAACGACATAAAAAGAATGTTTTGAGGTTTTGCGCCGTGTCATGTCTCATCTTGGTCATTGAGCTGTAACCTTACTGCGAGGAGGCCCGGAAGAACAAACCAGGGCCTTCTTTCATGTCAACAAACTCTGCAGTGTGAGAATAGAATTTAACGCGAGGGATGTTTCTTTGGAGTCACCCAGGGCTCATGCGGATAAATCATGCTCCTTCGAGGGGGTTGCATTGAGGAGATTTGCCAAAGAAGCACCACAAAGACGACTGGTTCGGCCTCGTACATGCCTTGCTCCACAACACCCGGTAGGTAGTTCACTTCCATCCGTTCCAGAAGGCAAATGGACCATTGTAACTACCCAAATTTGTTGAGAAAATGACCAGATTCGACGAGCCGATCAAACAATCGAGACGCAAGCGACGATGGTGGGCGGCGGCTTCGGGGTTCAAAGGCTCGACGACGAGCGACGGATGGGTTGTGCAACTTTCAAGCCAACTCAAATCGCTTTCTGATCAAGGGAAGCGTAAACTTACCACCCCCTGCGTACCCTCCACCTCACTGGCCATGGGGGGCAAGAGTCATGCCGGGACAAGAGGCAGCGAGTCCTAGAGAAAGAAAAGAATCATGTGACACGCCTTGAGCCCAAGCCGCACACGATGCTTGCCAACGTCGTCAGTGGCCACCTTGGCTGTTTTGGCAGTGTCACTTGCAACATTAGATATTCACTCGTACAGAATGCTCTCTGATACTGAAATCTCAATCGCTGTTGATTGTACATGTTTGTGGATCGCTGCTTACAAACACTGTCAGACGTGGCCTTGCATGCCTGACCACTCCGCCATGAGTGGAATAGCATACGACTCCGTTTTCTTGTCTATTCCGGTTGCACCAGTACCCTGTGGTGAGGGCCCCCAGAGAAGTCTCATAAGTTCAAGCCGAATGTCGTCGTCGGTGACGGTTTGTCTTCGTTAGCTTGGGGGAGAATGGCCTCGATCCTACAAATTCTGCTGGATACTTTGTGGATGCCTTTGATTCCTCCGTAGCCGCCTTTCGCCCCTTCGCAGGCAGTTCTCCCTGTTGCAATGGCCTCTCCCGTTTCTTTACGGCCTCTTTCTTCTTCGTGGGAACCTCCTCATCTAGTGTCCGGTCACTGTCGTACTCGTCGCCAAAGATCCGTAGAAAACCGGCGCACAAGTCGTTGCAGCCCTTTACTAGTTGGTCGCGTGTGACAGGCTCGTTTTCGTTGGCCACTGTGATGCCCCACCAGTGGAGCAGATCCCCGTCCACGTCGAAGAAAGTCGTGTCAACAACAGAGTCGAAGGTGGAGAACTCCTCCTTGATCTTCTCGACGAACGCTTTCTTCCCTTCGGTTATCCAATCCCAGAGGGTTCGGGGTTGGACCTTGAACACCTGGGCCATAACTCTGTAGACATCCAGGAGCAGCATCTTCTCGTCATGTGTGTCGCAGAGATTGAAGCCAAAGTCCTCCATGGTCTGAGGATCAGAGACGATGGTGCAGGAGCCAGAATTCACGGACTCGGAAAGGAACTGGAAACTGTTGTTGCGAAGATTTTGGTGATTGCAGTGGGCGAAGTCGTTGGCGGTCTTAATGTCAGGGGCTATCTTCATCTGGCATTCGGTGCTGCAAAACCAGTCATGGTTGCACTGCGCGCAGTGTCGGGAGGCCGTCGTACTTTTGCACCCGAGACAGCACCCTTGCATCCACGGACTGTCGTTCATAGTGGGTTCGGATATTTGAAGTGTTTATGCTACGCGTAACTTAGCTACATCGTTAGAGCCGACGAGATGGCGTCATTGAGAACAGGCCGGCCGCCTTACCTGTTTTACTTTGAACAGTACTCCAAGATGAATGGTGTGTCGAAGGAGAGATTTCTTGGTGTTCAGATGGAACTTGGGCATGTTCGAGGTTGTTTACTACAACGGCATTTGGGTCGGAGGCAGGAACACGATAGACGGAAGTTGTTCACGTGGAAGCACGGCGTTGGCAGAGGAAGGAGCTTGACAAGAGGAGAGGGGGAGAGAGGCAGAAAGGGGAGATACGACGGAACGGCAGGAAGAGGCCAAGTCATGAACCTTCCCGCCTCGATTTGCAATAATGTGTGTTGCATTTCTCAAAGCCACAGGCTAAATAGTCAACTCGTTCAAACCGTGCCTTCTCAACCCGGGTAGTCGAGGGTTGCGTGTTGTTCTTGGCAATATCCTTGCTGTTGAATGGTGAAAAACGTCTTGGTTGACTGGGCCACGATCTTTGAATTACGAACCCCGTTGACAAAAGCTTTGCTTGCCATCGCAAGCCTCAAAACCATAGCGGCAGTATACGTCGGGTTCCCCTGGTGGGCTTGTTGACTTTGGAAGTATCTGGCAAATCAAACTTGGGTTGGTTGAAGGTGCGAAGGTAAACATGGGGAGGACTGGTGCCGAAGGCTTGTGATTTATCTTCCTAGACAAACAAGGCTTGAAGACCCAAAAGATAGAAAGAACGAGGTCGAGTTCTACGTGAATAGCAGGCAGTAAGCGAGGTGTGCTTGCATGTGGGAAGGCGCACAAGCAGTAGCTCTTGCTGTAAATATGCTCGACTCAAGAGCGCGGGTCAGGAACGAGAAGATCCCGAGTGAGAAGTCTGGATTCCGCTAACCGTGAGAGCACCCACAAGCCAATACGAGGTGGGTAGTCACTGAGACAACTCCTCCCACTTCCATGCCCGTGAACCCCGGGCTATTTGTCGTCGGCAATCGCCATCTGGCTCTGCACATTCTTCAGCTATGACACGAAGAAGCACCGAGTTACTGGAGTCATCGCGAGAGATTTTACCGAGTCGGCTTGAGTCGCTTCTGATAGTTGCTAGTGAACAAGTGTGATGGATGGTCTACAGGAAGACGACGTTGACTACGCCCTACTCATGTCTTCCAGATGAGGTACGTCGGATCCGATGGGCATCCCTCTCCCACATCTCGGCCGAATCATTGGAATGGAGAATCAACGGATTCCCCCATCTCAGGTATGGCAATCAAGTCGACCATGGCCTTTTCTCGGTCGTACGCTTATACATACGATTGGTGGAGAGAAGGTGGCATAAAAGCCAAGGGGCGGCTTGGTCTGCGACCGAGTCTTTCTTCACCTTCCGGATCGGCACTGCTAACACTGCGGGCGCTGAGCTTGACATTCCAGCCCCAAAGCTTGGGCTGCTAGTGGCTTGCCTGGTGGCGATTGCCTAACCGATACGCATGTTGGTGGTCAGGTGTCAAGGCCTAGGGCTGGGGGTTCTGCAACATCCACGTCCGAGACTTTCTGTCACGAGGCTGTGATAATGCAGCGAGGCTGATGCGACCAGAAGAACAGTTCCTCTGGACCGCACTAGTCAATGTATCTCTGAAACTCAATGTGTCTGTGTATTTAAGTCAGGAATGCATCCTTTGTTTGATTTTCTAAGAAGATAGATCACTTTGTAAAT
>JAIMZG010001546.1:0-21706 GCA_020466075.1 Colletotrichum coccodes
TTTCGGCGAAAAATAAACGTCCTCGAGTGCATGTGGCGTTCCACGTGGGTACTGGATTGCATGAACCGACCTACTGGTCGGTGAACTGAAGTGAACCAAACTGCAGGCCAACTTTGTTGAATCAAAGAATTGAATAGAAAACATTGAGTAGTTGATCCCAAAATACTGTTACGTTGATGGAAGAGCACGGAGTGTTTTCCTCCCAGAGGAAATGGGCCTTGGCGATCGATCTTGAAATAGAAAGCTCATTGACTGACGGCTTGGACTTGCAAGCGCTTGAGCTACACAATTTGCCGACGGATGCAGAAATGATAACGGCGCTGTAGACTCACTTTCTTCCTGTACGATTCATGCCTGTCTCGATATGTAAATGGTCTCCTTGTTGGCACGTCGAATGCCGCAAGCATCTTGTCGTGGAGCTGTATTGCTACCTTGAGTTAAACATCATGGCATGAACGCTTTTTAGCGTATGCCACTTCAGCCAGGAACCCGGAGGAAGTACTGGGGCCTTCTATGCTCTTCAGCCCGTTTGATCCCGCAACGACGGAAGGCAACAGCTTCTGACTTTTGGGAGTGTTCTATTTGTTTCTCGACATTTGATCAGACATCAAGGCAACACGGAACCCCGCGGGAAATTCACAGAGAGAACGAATGAAATTTTCATCAAGTAGTTCATCCCGGACTAAAAAGATCCTAATCATATGGTTGTTTCAGTTCCAATGTCGCTAGCTGGGTTGAGCACTGCCAAATGTGTGGGTTTTGCTCGTAACTCACTCTTCTCAAATACTACTCGTCTCCTTGACAGACTGACTTCTCATTAATGCTCCAATCCACACACGCTGTTTTATCGAATTTCCCCGTCTTCTGGGCTGTTCACTTGGCTGCGTGTTTGACAGCTTCCTCGTGCGTGATGGGAGGTCTGAGGGTCATGTGACATTAGATAATCAACTACTGGTACATAGGCCAGGTATGTATTTGGGTTTTGTTTATTTGTCTAAACTCAAAGCTTAATCACAACCGACGTCGAAACAACTCAACACCGGAGCTCAAACACTCATCGCCAGGGGCCACATTTTATTTTACCGCCATCCACCAAGGTACACATCTTCATATCATTCTGTTAAAATAGATGAAAGGCTTCGATCTCCTCTGCGCGGGGTCATAGATCTGGAATCCTGATGGCAGTTCTCACAGCGCTGGGAACCGCGTCAGCCGACGAAGCGCATCGGTGACGAGCTCTTCACAGACGCCGCTTTCGCACCCAAGACTTACACCATGAGGTTGGTCGAGGGCGTCTTCCGCCCCCGTCCACCAGATTTCATTCTGGCAACCTGCAGTGGTCTCCCTGTTAGTTACAAGTACGAGGTCGTCCTCGGAAGGTCGCCGTAACCGCCAGAGGGCGCGTGGAAGGACGTGAGTGGTAGACCAGAGGCGACAAGAATTCGGGAGTGAAAGAGGTTTACGGCAGGAGGTTAGCTGCGAATGAGAATAGCGGGTCGCGCTTTGGTTGTGTTAGTAATTAAGAGCCCCAGGAGTCAATTGTGAGTCTAGGTAAGTGAGGTGTGGCCGATGATGGGGCTTATTCAACAACGATTCAGGATGCAACGCCGAGGTTCAGGGAGCAAAAGCTTCTTCTCCAAGCCCGGTGTGCTTGAATGACAGGGAAGCCTGCTCTGGCAGTGTACAGCACATGGCCACAAGTCCTCCATGCGGTTCTGAGTTGCAAAAGCACGCAAGGGCAACTCGGACCTCAACAGCGGTTGCCCGTGTCTAACCCTAGGCGGGTAAGACATGTAAATGGCTTAGTGTCGCACTATTTAGTCGTGAGACGAACCTCGAAGCTAGTTCTTTGTTGTCGGCAAGCCGAAGCCTTCAAGCCAAGGTCAGACCCAATGCGATTCCAGGCAGATTCGCATTCCCCCTGTGAGTTCTGAATTGGACGCGGAAAATCATCAAATGCAGTGTTTCCTCCCAGCGAGTGCATGACCTCACCTGTAGCCCGTCTCCAACCGATAACACGATAGCCGCCAAGTGCAACGGTTTCACTAGCCTAAGTCAAGCCTCGACGAATAAAGTCCGAAGCCGCCATGTCTCGGTCTTAGACCAGAACCGAGTACCCACGTTCAACGTCAACTCATCCTTTTCCCCAAGTTGCCATCGGCCGACGATAAGGTTCATCCCCCTGCCGGCTAGATCCCGCATCCTTTCGCATCTGCCAACATGACGACATCACAGGACGAACCTGGAATACCGGCCTCGTACGTATGTGGCCAACGGTCAAGCGCCGATCATGAACTGGTCAGGCGGTGAGGTGCATGCATTAGGTGGGCCACGGTGTGGCGGACCGCCAGTGCCGTTATTTCACTAATTACTTGCCTCCCCCAACCTCCACGAACCCCGCAGTAATTTACATGGTACCAAAATCGTCATCCTCTTTCTCACTTCTCCCCATTTCAACATTCCAGCCGCGAGAGACCTGGGAAAGCGACGAGAGACTCAAATCGCGATATCATGCCTCAAACCAAAACGAAAGATCCTAATGCGTTCCCGACCCGGCAATTGGCCGTCCTTGGTACTGCGACCCTCCATCTCACTACCGCCGTCCCCCTTATCAGTGATGCACACACGAAGCAGACTGCTAACGCGTCTCACAGCAATATGTCGATTCTCAGAGCCCATCGCCTTCAACTCAATCCTGGCCTACACATACAAGATGGTCCAGGACCTCGGAATCGACGAAGAAGATGCCTCCTTCTACGCGGGTCTCTTGATCTCCGCCTACGCCGTCGCCGAGGCCATCACCTCAATGGGATGGGGCGCCTTGTCCGATCGCATCGGTCGCAAGCCCGTGGTGCTGTTTGGCCTGGTCGGTGTCGCCATTTCGAGTCTAATTTTCGGGTTGGCAAAGACCTACTGGGTCGCGCTCCTCGCACGTTTCGTCGGTGGCGCCCTCAATGGCAACGTCTCGGTCATGCAGACCATGGTCGCTGAGATGGTCAAAAACCCAGACCATGAGCGTAAGTTTATTTTCTCGCCGTTGCTGTACGGACGCGCAGGTTGCTGCGTGGGGAACGACGACTGCTAATTTAACTTTTTGTTGGGGTGTAGCCAAGGCTTACGCCGTACAGCCGTTCGTATGGACTTTGGGCGGCATCCTTGGTTCTGCCATGGGAGGTTTCCTCGCCCAACCCGCCGTCTACTACCCTTCCATGTTTTCCGAGGATGGCCTGTTCGGCCGGTATCCGTATCTACTTCCTAATCTTGTGTCCGTGGTCGCAATTCTTCTGGCTGTCCTGCAGGGCTGCTTCTTCCTGGAAGAGACCAGGGAGGTCGACGGAGAGGACGACCATCACCACGGCCGCAACAGCGTCGCCGTGGATGACGATGACGTCACCGACGAGACCACGCCGCTGCGCCGTGCACCCATCCGGACCTTCAACCCCCGCCGTTCGATATCGACGAGCCATTCGAGGCCGCGCTTCGCCGAGTCGAGCCTCCCTCTACCCTTTGAGCATGACTTTGACCTGAGAAGATCGTCTTTTGGGACCGTCCACTCGATCAAGGTCGTACCCGAGGACTTGCGACAGCACTTGTTGAACTCTCGCGCGCAGGCGACGGGTCAGAAGAAGGTCAAGACGTTCAACAAGACTGTCGTTATGCTCATCGTCGCCTTGATCATCTTCTCGTATCATCAGATGGCAGCTGGCACGCTCCTGCCGACGTATCTCCTCGCCAAACCCAAGCAGCCGCGTGGCCACCTCGACCTGCGAGGCGGCTTGGGCTACGACATCCACGACGTCGGTGTCTACCTAGCCATCAATGGACTAATAGGGCTTCTCATTCAGGGCCTCATTTTTCCAATCTTTGTGGAGCGCGTCGGTGTCTGGGGTTCCTTCATCGCCATGGTCGTCGTATACCCGACAGCGTACCTCTTCGTGCCTTTCCTATCAGCCCTCCCCGAAGCATTCACGGAGGCTGGCATCTGGTTTTCTCTCATATTGCAGAGCTTTTACGGTATCATCGTGGGCCCCGTCACGCTCATTCTGATCAAGAACGCGACGCCGACGTCACAAGCGCTTGGAAAGGTCAACGGCCTGGCCATGTCAGGTGCATGTCTCGCCAGAACCGTCTCTCCGCCGCTCGTGGGTATCTTCTACAGTGTCGCGGGCTCCGGCGCGGCATGGTTTAGCTGCGCTTTCTTCGCGTTCGTAGGCTCGTGCAAGTCTTCTGGGTGCCGAAGAAGCACATCGACGTGGACCACGTCGAGATTGGCAACGCCATCTCCAGACGGTTCTCCGTCACCTCTCAGAGACGTGAGAGCCACCAGAGCATCGAGACTTCCCGTGGCCGACGCACCAACGGTGTTGTCTAGGTGTTTTGAAACGCGTCGCGACGGCGGAGTCTGGCACGATCATTTTGATTTATTCAGCCACCATCCTCTCATACTATTTCGTCATCTGCATTGGCATTCCTTGTGCGAAACTGTGCGCGGACTCTTAGTGGAACTTGGTCACGGTCTTAATGGCTCTCTTTTTGTTGGTGTCGATATACGCTACGGGTTCGATGATTTTCCAGAATGGAATGCGGGCGTTCTATATACACGACTTTTAAAGATTTACGCACGACTATCTCAGGAGTTAGCTACTTGGACGAATACGATTTTGATTTATTGATTCTCTCAAAACGCTCGAAGACTGGGGTAGACCGGCGGTCGCTGGCAGTTGGTTGTCTGATTCCTGCTTGTGAGCCATTGCGTTGCTCTCTCAGTTCATATGCTGTTCTGGATTGAAGGGACCGTGTCTCTTTTTTTGGATGCACCACTCAGCATCTGAATTCGCTCAACCATCGAGGTGTAGCTGGCAGACACGTCAAACGAACGATCGCAGTAGTCTCGAGGATGCAGCTGGTTAAAACGAGCCAACCAAGGCTAAAAAGGAAGATAGCGTCGCCCCTAAATCTGCGCACAGGAGCACCTAGCCACATGAAGTGCTGTGAGAGGTTGATTCCAGTATGGTGTCATGCGTCAAGGCCGATCTTTCGCCACAGATGAGGTGGCTCAACAGTATCAAGTCACTTCGAATTATGCCAATGATGTCAAGCACGCGATCGGCTTGTCATTCGACGAACAGCAACCGATAGTCATCTTGAGGCCTCTCACAATGCCGCAAGGCAAACTGGAGCGGGTCAATAGTCTCTCTCAGACGATAACGTGTGCTAGTTGCTCGTCCAAGGTTGCAATACGGAGATATCAAAGCGCTCCATGTCCATTTCTGGGCTTCGGGCTCTACCGGACGTGTTCTTCGTCACAGCCTGTTAGGCAGGGAACAACAGTAAGATGGGTTGCTTTAGTGCTGTTATTGGCGTGTGAGGTATTATAATTTACTCATCGGGGCACTATTTAGTATACTACGCCCAGGAACGCAGCGGAACTTGATGGACCTCGCGCAAGGATCCCTCGGCTAGTCAACTCCGGCACATTCTTCCGTGCTGGTCAACATTCCATGCATCGCTACCAACAGCAGCCACATTATACAGCAGGCCCTTGGGGTCATACTTGTTCTTGATTTCTAGCAGCTTGGGGTAGTTCACGCCGAAGAAGGTCTCCTGCCAATCCTTCTGCTGAAAGTCGGCCTCGTTGATGTACGCGCCGGCGCCAGGGGTCGCGGCTTCGATGACGGGCTGCACGACCTCCGTCATACGGTTCTGCTCGGCGACCATGTCCTCGAAGGGGACCTCGAAGCTCCAAGGCAGGGTCAGCGAGACCTGAACGATGGAGTCTCGCCACTGCGGCAGCACGGCATTGGCGCCGTCCTGGCCAAAGTGCGAGACGTTGAGGCCGACGCCAATGTAGGTGACGCCGAGCTCCACGAGCTGTTGCGCGGTCGGGCCGAAATCCGGGAGGACGGCGCGGGGGAGGAGGCGGCCGCCGAAGAGCTGGGTGCCGACCTGGATGTTGCCCGAGGGGAGGGGCCCCAGTAGTTGTTGTAGTGGTCCCGGTAGGTGTCGTACGAGGTGTAGTTCGGCTCCAGGGTCACGTTCAGCAGGGCGAGGGAGTCGATGAGCGGCGCGAGGATCTGCTCGACCTCGGTCTGGGTCTTGTTGTAGGCCGTCAGAGCCGGGGACTGGAGGAAGCCCGGGCCGAAGAAGTAGATGACCATGACGCCCGAGTCGACGATGTCCGGGAGGGCGGCGTGGAAGGCGTCGATGACCTGGTACAGGGTTTGGTTGTCGGAAACGGTGACGGCGAACTTGGCACCGCTGACGGGGGCGTCGGGGTGCGCCTTGGTGGTGATGGAGGTCACGACGCCGTAGTTTCCGCCGCCGCCGCCGCTCAGGGCCCAGTAGAGGTCCTCATTCTCGGACCGCGAGGCCGTGATGAGCTCGCCGCCAGGGGTGACGACCTCGAAAGACAGGGTGTTGTCAGCAGCCAAGCCGTAGATGGTGCTCAACGCGGAGTGGCCGCCGGCCTTTGAGACGTCATCAGTATGCCAGTCTGCAGCCCTGGTCTAAGAGATCTTACCTGAACATAACCTCCCGCAACACCGACGGTGGGACACTCGCCGGTGACGACCGCCAGCCCGGCATCGTTGGCGGCGGCAATGGCCTCGAAACCTTGGACGCCAGCCCCGGCCTTGAGGGCCTTGCCGGCGTAGTGCTCGTCCTCCCAGTCGAGGATCTCGGTGCCCTTGAGGTAGTGGGTCCAGACGGCAAGGGCGCCGGCGCCGGTCGACCGGCCGTTGTAATCGTGGCCCGTGTTGCGAATGACGAAGCGCACGTTCTTCTCGTCAGCGAACTTGAGGGCGGCTTGGATGTCCGCGGGGCCGGAGGCATTCACGGCGTAGCTGACATAGTTGCCCAAGGTGCAGGGGACGTCTCTTGCCGTGAAGGGGTCACAGCTGGCGTTGGCAAACAGGGGGGCCATGACCGAGGAAGAAGACTCCATGCTGTGGTCCACGCGAGTCATGTTAGTCACGATACCTCGTTTAAAAGTAGGGAAGCAGATGTGCGCGGGAACTGAGAACCGATCCAGGTTAGCAACTCACTGTACTTCCGAGTAGAGCCATGCCTCCTGCAGGCGTGCGCACTCAGTCGCGTTGTAAGCGTTTCCATGACACGGGCTGCCCAACGGGACAGTGGCGACCAGACGCCCTCCGACGGTCTCGTTGAGCTGCGCCCACACGCCCGCCGCCGGCCATCCTGCGTCCCCCGGGAGATACTTGCACGATGCTGTCGAGTTCGTCCCTGACGAGGTGCACGCGGCGTAGACGGAAGCGCTCCCGCCGGCCAAGACCAAAGGGGCTAGGATCGAGGCGCGCATCTGCATCTTGGCAACGAAAGACGGGGTTGGAAGAGATGTGCGCTCTTGTCTTCTTTGCAGATCACTCGCAGTGATCTGTAGCAGCGAGAAGTAGCAGAAAAGTCAAACCGAAGACGAAGACGAGGAGGGAAAAAGGGGGCCGAAAAACCAATCTCTCGAGGTTTCACGGGCGACGGCGCTGGTAGTTGTATGCGACGCTGCCCAAAGTGGCACCCTCTTCAAATTGCCTCAATTCGTCTTCGTAATTGGCCTGCTGTTGGATACTTGGTATAATTGTGGCGATTGCGCAGGCTAAGACGAGAACGAGGATGACAACGTTTCCCGCTTGGCACTGCTGCGCGCTTTTGCACAATCCAGGGCATGATCTCCGCACGTCGTTCGGGGTGAGCACTGCCGCCGTAAGCCTGTCTGCCGTGGTGCCGTGTCCCTCGGACCAGCTCACTTGTCGTGCCTCGCATATGCGGGATGGGGCAAAGCTGCTGGTGCCAATGAGGGAATACAGAAAAGCTCTGCACGATGCCCACCGGTTCGCATAAAAGCCGGTAAACATATGCGGTGAAATCTCGTCTCGTCCATCGAGACCCTTGAACCAACAGCCCAACATCGCAACCTCCTCATCTTGGCGGTGGAACCGCTCGCTCGTGGGAGGTGCTGCTGCAGGGATGCGGACCCGGGTGGCCCACACGCCGGCCTGCTCCGGCCTCCCGATTTGCCTCGCCGGGCTCGCCGCAATTCGACCAATGCGGGCACTTGACTCGTGAACCCTGCGTGATGTGCCTGATATCCGCGAACCTTATATTTGACAACTGGGGTCTCTACAGGCGAGAAGGCCTCTTGCTATCTCGAAAGCCCTGCTTTTCATTTCGTTGTGCCCTGCCGGCTTGCGACGCCAGGCAATTCGAGGAGTAATGTTGGTGCGCGGTGTGCGGTGTGCGGACATGGGGTTTGAACAGAAAATTCGTGCTCGAGGTCGATTGATCGATTGATCGATCTGATGTATCATGTTCCGTGAACCTTTGTTTAGTCAAGGATGCGAGAGTCGAATCTATCTGGGGAGATAGGCACTCCAGGGTAATACGAACACTGTGCCATGAGCGATTACTGAGCTGCACATTCTTGCGAAGCCGCGGGGGTCACGCAAGATTTCGGGAAAGGCGATGCCAAACGGGGCCCGAAGAATCGAAAGGACGAGGCCTGGTGGGTGTCTGGGGTTCTCGAGACTGAGACACGGCGCACCGTTTGGCCTTCTTTGGAATCGGAGCCGAATCCGCGAACAAAGCCACCTTCGAGAAGCGGCCGTCTTCGAGGCTAAACTGTTCCACACATGTCATAACGTCGACACAGTCCCGCGCGTGGTTCTTATAGGCATAAGCTTCGGTCCGTGTGCACTAGTCTCTACGCATGCGGCAAACCGTGACAGAGTGCCGTTCATGACATGGCATACCGTCTCGCCGGGTCCTTTGATTTCTTGATGCGCGCCAAGTAAGGAGAATTTTGGAGACAAAGTGACTTGTGGGCGAACCGCTGCCGGGTTTCTTCAGCAAGCCACTCGCGCAATTTCGACGCCTCACACCTGCAGTGCCGTTGAGCAGGCAATGCGGCAAGGGTCTCCTCCCACACCCACTGCTTCGGAGACGGCATTTTGAGACGTGGGGAAAGGGTATGCATTCTGCCCAGTGTATTATAACTGGAGTGGCTATCCCTAGCCGACCTCAAGGCCTTAACCCTACGGCTCCCATTCGACCTGTCTTCCGACTCTCTGCCACTGCCCAGTCCCACGAGAAGGCGGCCTTTCCAACATGACGGGCTGGACGTACAACACGCCCGATGATACGCCAACCGACGGGCCAAGAATCGCAGCAGTCTGCACCGCCTTTGCCGCTGTTGCGCTCCTCTTCGTTTGCCTACGATGGTATGTCCGGACAACGCTTGTCAAAGCTGTCGGGTATGGTATGTTGACCGGACCGCCTTGTGCCCCCCTCGGGAATACCAGGGGTGCTACCGCACGGGGCAGCACTGACGAAGATAACCTCTAGATGACTGGGTGATCATTGTTTCTTGGGTAGGTTCTTCTTGAAGCCTCTTTTGGCCATTTTTTTTCAAACTGACGTGAACCCTTCTTGATCAGCTCGGAGCCTGCGGCTATACAGTATGCACCGTAATCCGTAAGCATACGATTACACCACTTTCTCCGTTCTAAGGACTAATCCAAATCTAGAGACGAAATGGGGTCTTGGAATCACCAGGCTCGAAGACATGCCCGACGAAAACCTGTTACACTTTGGCAAGGTAAGAAACCAGTCGGCGTCGCTTTTTCGTTGTGCTGACGTTTTGCCTCGATAGCTGCAATACATGGGTGGCCCGTTGTAAGTCTGATTCATCACGCCAGTGTCTGGGTAAAGTCCGCAAGTCAGGTTTGGCTAATATTGCCGCTCAAGCTACGTTCTTGGCATTTGGGGATTCAAGATGAGCTTGCTGTGCTCCTACCTGCGATTCTTTCCGGTCGGCGGCTATAGGACCGGCACGATAATAGTGGCGGCGGCCTGTACGATGGGGCATATCGCCTTCATTTTCGTCTTCCTCTTTCTATGCACACCGGTAAGAAGACATCAGCCTCGAGCGCTGACACCTATCGACTGACCAAACATCCAGATTGAGAAACAGTATGATCCTTCAATTCCGGCAGACGTGGGACACTGCGTAGATGCCATAGCCTTTTACATGACATTTTCATCGCTGACCATCGTCTTCGATGTCCTGATGTAAGTAACGCCCCCGCGATCATCTGACCCGACGGTACTAACCACAGACCTCGGAACAGCATGTTGCTGCCGTTCCCCGTCATCATCAAATCCCAAATCCAGAAGCGAAAGAAGCTCGTCCTTCTCGCCCTCTTCGTTCTCGGAGTCTTCGTTACAATCATCCAAGCGATCCGGATCCAGACGATCCAGAGCCTCGTCAACTACCTCGATTCCGCAAGGGCCATTCAATGGTCCGTCATCGAGACCTGCATCGGCATCATCATTGCGTGCGTCCCGACATTGGCACCCATGGTGAAGTACTTTGCCGCAAAGAGCCGCAGCGGCACCAGCGGCAACTCGAGGCCGCAGAACTCGAAATACGCGCTGCAGACCTGGGGAACCAAGCGGAGTGGTATGCAGCCGCTGGGCACCGGGATCGACAGGGAGGCGTCGGTCACTGGGAGCTTGACGACGAAGCCAGAGGACAGTACGGAGAATATACTCGACCCGAGCAGCATCACGAAGATGACAGGGCCGCACGCCGCGGCGTAGCATGCGCCGGAGACCTGGGCGGACGAGGAGAAAGGCAGGATGTATGAAGAATCTAGAGCCGATTCTGGGGTTTAATGTGATACCCAATCGTTTATTTAGGGCAGGAAGCAAGCGTGTTTTCGTACGGTTTTGTCTTCATGAGCGTCTGTGGTCGGTCCAGGGATCATAGAGCAACAGAAGCATCTTTTAACAAGACAAGTAGTCCATCGTAATGCAACTATGATGCCTTGAGTATCCTGTAGCGCCCTGGCTCCTCTCCTACAGATATTATGATTGACGACGATGCCATGTTGTAGTTCGGGAAAGCAGATGGTAGACGACGAAATGCAGCTCAAGGTGAACGAGGAATGAGACATTTTCCCCTGCTTCTAGTTTCAACCTCTTGCATCCGCATATCCGATGCACCCATTCTTCTGTGCGGATCCACCGACTTGGTTTTCTGCCCCCGTGTCTGCGCCGTGAGCCGCCGACCTGTCGTAGACATTTCAAGTATTCTGGAGGACTGGATTTCAGATTTCCCTGGGAAAAAATAGTCGTTCTACTCGTGGAGCTGTGATCTCCCAACAAACAGAATGCGATTCGTCGGAATAAGGTTGCGACGTCGTCTGAGAGGACAGCGATAGTCCCAATATCTCGAGGAAACAAGACGGCATGACTGGACTTATTTCGGGCACCGAGCCGGTCCGAGGCCTTGCATATTCTTTTCATCATGCCTTGGTTCTAATTCTCAGGTTCCTACAATTTTAGGTAGGTCCAGATGCATCACACGATCGGCCTCCTTAGCTCCGGAAAGACCTCTGCACTAAATACATTCGAATACTTCAACTAATACCTTGGGAACTTCTGTTTTCGAGACACATCTTAGGCTTGTCTGCTCGTCTCGGTCGACACTTCTCACCCGGCACCCACTTGTTCAGAGCCGGTCCACATTGCGAGCTCCATATTTGCAAAAAACCCGCAGCCCGTCAACTTACAGAGACACAACATTTCAACATCCCCGATGGCACAATTGGCTAGCGCGTCAGACTGTTAATCTGGAGGTTGGTGGTTCGAGCCCACCTCGGGGAGATGATGTGGTTAGATCCCGCAAATAGTTGAACAAGCTTTTTTTTTCTGGCATTCTCTCCTAGCGTAAATACTCGAAAGGGTGCCAGTATCGTTATCGAAGCTACTCCTAGCCGAGCATTCAATATTAAGATGGCGCGTCTGCAATGCATTGAGGCTTACTGTCCACGATCGTCATCCACATCTGAGATGCTCTAGATACCGGAGGCCATCGGTCAAACGTTATTTAATTGTTGTCATGATGAGATGGACTAGTTACTGATTAAGACTTGCAAGCCACCTACCTTGTGGTGTGCAGTGCCGATCATGGAAGAGCTCTCTTGCTTGTTATCTTGAAGAACTCGGTTCCCCGGCGCCAAATGAGCACGAGACAAATTTCAGAAGAACACGAGAGAGAACGAATCTTACAAGGCAAGCAAGTGAAATTGTGCATAAGACAGGTCTGTGCCAACCCGAATTAAGGTGCGGCCACTACATTCCCTCATAAGTCGAACAGCCTGCATTTGAAGCTTGCCACTAGGGGCACTAGAACGTCGTTGAATAGCGGAGGGGAAAGCTACGTATCAAACATCACAGTGGCATCTCGGCGAGGTGGATCCGTATGGCCTGGACAGGCGGCGGCGAAGTCGAGATCGACAGGCGAGTGTAGGCCCGAATCAATTTCGGCTTTTGTTATTCTAAGCGTTGTTCCTTTTCTTCTTTCGTTTTCCTTTTCTTTTGCTTTTGGCCACTGCATAGAAAATCGCGGTTGTATAGTTCGCCAGGTAGACCCATCATCTCGATAGACCTCTCGTGTCTTCCAGCTTGAAAGCATGTAGGGCGATGTGGTACTCTAGCGGTACGGTGCGGTACAGTAAGCACGATCACTACGACGCCCAAAGCAAACACAGGTCACTCACTCTGAGGTTGGCCGGATCATGCGTGATCAGCCCATCTCATAGCCCAAGAAGGCAACAAAGTGAGTTTAACAGCTCCCAAATTCCTGTCTTTATCACGTCGGCTGTCAACCAGTGCAGACTGTAAGGCTGCATTGCATCCCTGAGACGCGGAAACAAAAGGCTCTAGTGTGCGAGAAAGTGATGGATTGATGCCATGATGAGTTGTCTGTAACCCTGATCGAACCTCGACATGGACGTTGCATGCCAAACATGCAACACGCTCGAGACCGCGTCTGCTGCAGAGGAGTTTGTTTCGAAATGTCCGGCCCGGTCCGGTCGAGTTTATCCGTTCACATCTCATGTCCCGGGCTCTCGCGTCCCGTCCGTCTTCGACGAACCTCCCGAGACGCACCGCATTCACAGGACCTCCTCGCCGCTTGAACCTCATAAGAAATCGAGAATTTCATAACGACCAAGTAGCGGCTATGGATAATGTACAGTTCTGGATGGCAGAGCGCGAGAGGATACAGGTGATCAACGAGGGAGCTGCAGGAAATACTCGTTCATGCAGCCCGGAATCCAGACAGGGACAATATCAAAGTTGGAACACCCCCGCTGGTTCACTTGTATTTTTTTATACAGACAGAAGATAATATTACTATAGTATAGATTACATGTACGTAAGGATGGCGTTCGTTCTCGAGTGTGCGGCGTAAAGGGAAAGTATTCACGCAAGTTTCCAGTGCCCCCCCATTGTCTGCCTAGTTACTCGTGTACGCCTGCAGGAAGAAGCCCAAGAAAGCATAGCCACCCGCGCAGCGCACGTTGGAGTTGTTCGGGATCATGTACACGTACCCGCCCTGGTTCGGGCAGTATCCGAAGCCATAGACGACGGGGTTTCCGCTGGGCGAGCCGCTCGACTGGCAGTTGCCGTAGTAGTCGCCCGCCTTACGGCCCACGTTCGCGCAGGTGATGCGGTAGTTGCCTTCGCCCTGCACGCCACTGTACACCTTATCGTTGGCGGTGGCGGGGTCGGGCTGGTAGTAGTCGACGAGCGTCTTGTCCGGGCTGTTCAGGTTGCGCATCTGGCCGGCCGCGTCGACGTAGAAGGGCGTGGCGGCCGCGGCGTCGCGCACCAGGCGCAGGGCGCCGGTGCGTCGACCGTCACGTACAGGCTCCTGTCGCCGGAGCCCTGCAGGACGAAGGCCGTGGGCGTGTTCGTGGGCGTGAAGGCGGCCAGCACGGTGCTGGTGGTGGTGACGGTGGTGACGGAGGCGGGGAGCGTCGTCGTCGCGGCGGTGATGCCGTCGCACGAGCAGGCGGACGAGTAGCGCGCCGTGGGTACGAGCGTGCCGATGGTGGCCTTGCAGGCCGTGTCAATGTAGGCCGGCATGCTGCTCGGGCGGCTCTGCTCGGGCGTGCAGGACGGGACGGCGGCGGCGGCGGTGGTCGACGAGGCCTGGCGGCCCTCGAGCTCCTCGCGCTTCATCTTCCTGAGGCCAGGGAAGGCGTTGGCCAGAGTGGTGGTGAAGGACGTGACGGTCGCGGTCTCCGTCGCGGTTGACACGCAGGGCGTCTCGGTGACTTGCATCCATGAAGAGCAGTCGGCCGACGCCGATGCCGGCCCGGGCCGTGAGTCGAGAAGGGCGCGGAAGCAGTTGTCGCGGTTGCACACGGCCTGGCGACCAAACAGCTCGTCCATGGGGGAGGCGGTCACACGCCCGACAATAATGCCGCCGGCAAGAGCGGCGAAGAAGGACGACTTCATCTTACAGGAGGAGGGGAGGTCGAGGTAGCAACGAATTCAGTCCAGCTGCGGGGAGGACAAGGGAGTTCTGGGTTGGTTGCCGAGGCTTCGAGTTGAGATGCTGTGAGTGTCTGAGTGAGGACGTCTTCCAGTCCAGGACGAGCGGTTCTTATAGATGGCCATCTGGCAGTCCGATGTGAGGATCGTGAACCCATTCGGAGGGGAAGGTCCGCTGGAGTAGGTCGAAATACCGCAGCTGAACAGCATGAAATCTCAGCAAGCCTCAACACCTCACCTCATTCCATTCTGGGATTTGCTTGTTCGGGGTTTCCATCACCTGGTCGTTCTAGAACCATAGAGCGAGAAGCAATCCGTAACCGAGTTGCTGAACAGCAAGATGGGCCAGCAAGCCTCGTCTTCCCATTTCATCCCCTTCCAAGCTGTGCTTGTATCCATTTTCGGGGTATCCGCAGCTTAGCAACCTCAAAAAAGGCCCAATAGAGCAGGACAGAACCCCGCGGCTGGAGAGCATGCAGAGTTCGGCGAGCCGTGGCCACTCGCTGCATGCCACTTCGAGCCAAGCTGACATCCATTTTCGGGGCCTCTACTGCTCGCCAATGCAAGGAACTGGGGTCGTGACCTGCGCGCTACTGCGGGTGTAGCCGCACGCTCGAACTAGTGTGACGCCACGAGACCATGTGCTGCGCTAGCCAGTGCTGTGGCGGGCGGAGCCTTGAGCGATTCGGGAAATTCTCTCCTCGCCTAGTTCAATATCTCCTGTGCCATTCTACTTTTCCGTATTGGGATATCCAGCTTGCTCAAGAAATTTCTTCTCCTGAAGATGCGTTCCCCACAGTCGACTCACATCCCGGCGGACCCTGCTCCGGCTTAGAGCACATGCGGATTTTCTTCTGAAGCTACTCTGCGGCTGAAGCGGGACTTCGTGACCTCCGTTGCGGCTGAGTTTTGGTCCCAGTTCGCAGAAACCAGATGCTCCATTCGCTCTTGCGGTTGACGGGTCTTGCTGTGAGTGCCCAGTACGGTCGCAAAGGCAGAATACTAGAGGGCAAGACTTGTATACACTCGTGACCATGGAATTTTCTGAACCATCGACGAAACCAGGATTCTCTCTCCTCCTGGCGGCCGTGGTCTGGCTAGGCAGCGGGCACTGATGTGGCGAAACAGGTGAAGTGGAGATTCGTGAGCATGATCTTCTGCGGGAGCGATTTGTGAATCGAGGGAGAAGGGGAGACTAGGTTATTGAAGAGGTTTCGGAAGGCTCAGCACGATGGCCTTGATCGGGAGTGGGCAACGAAATTTGGAGGGTGATGAAACTGATGTTGATGTTGGTTGGGTTGATTGATCATCGAGTTGAGATCATGACGTGAACGATATCTGGCAAGACTGAACAACAATCAGGGGAGAGGGCAGAAGAACTAGAGGTGTGAGAGTGAAAACTTGATTTGAATAGATGCTGTACATGAAGTATAGCTTACAGGTGCTGTGATGACTTAACGTGGCGAGTCCGCAGGGACCAATGTCATTCTGGGACGGCCTCTTCCAATGATATCCGAACGCCCCGACCCATGCTATGCCCATCCGTATCGGAAAACCATACCCCCTCGCAAAAATACAGACGTGTCCCTTGATCCTGAAAAGCAGGGACATAATTACTCAATCTTCCTGAGAGGACCTCCGCTGCCCACAGCCACCCGCACCGTTTCCAAGATTGCTCGGCCTATTGGGTCTAACGACCACGAAGCCTACTTCCGACGCCGGTCGCGGCCGAACCACTTGAAACCCTTGTTCGGGAGCCCCCGCTTGTCCAGTGACCCTGGCCCAAAGTCCGGATGAGGAGCGCAAAGAAGGTCGGTGGGCATATGGCTGGGGGAGTTCTTCCGAAGTCCTCTCCACCGGTGACGGGCGAGGAACACCGTAGTAGAGATCTGCTTCTCGGAAAGAATAGTCATTCCATCGCGGGCCGAGTGGTGCACCATCGACGCTGGCAGGCGAGACCTGCAATGCCGAGCTAGATTCCTCTTCCACGTTGGATTCAGACAATCGGCTAGGGGAAACGGTAGAAATGGACCTCTGGACGGAACGCTTGTCTATAAATATAGTAGACGTCGAGGTCGTCCTTGAGGGCGTGGAAGTGGTGTAGGGGGAGGAGCCGATGCTGCGGGGGTGACCAGCAGACGAGATGGACGCGCTCGATCGTGGCGGTCGGTAGTACCGACTTGAGGCGATGGACGAGTCCAGGTGCATGGTGCTAGGGCTGTCTGACCGATATGTCGGCCTCAGATAGCCTGTGCTAGGCTCCTCGACGGCATCTGGATCCGGATATGACGTGTCAGGCACGCTGGAAGCATAAACGGCAGAGAGATTGGTTCGCGACACCTCACGCCGACGGAGTTGACGAAGTCCATAGACCTACGAGAACAGAGAATGTTAGAAGAGTCGACAAACTTAGCAAACCAGACTTACATCAGGCTTGGGCGCTGCCCACCAGTTCTTGACGAGACTTGTGAGATCACAAACCGCGGGAACGAAGAAGCCGAGGACCAGCATACCAGCGTGGACAGCTAGGAGCAAGTATCCGACGGCGCTTTTGACTTTGTTGGCGGCGAGGTCAGGAAGGAATGCAACGAGGAAGACCAAGCTGCAGAGTCTGATGGTAGCTGCGATGCTTCCGATAGAGAAGGTCGAGTATGCCTGGAACCCAGCAATGCTAGCAAGTAGAACCAGCTCACAGGCCCCAAGGACAGCCAATTGAGCCGGACCGGAAATCTGTAAGCCGCCAACGGCCGCGCCGCGAACAAATGTAAGAGCAAAGAGGATGAAGATGAACCTCTCATCCTGCCGCTGGAAATCTTCGGAAGGAGGCATCTGTCGGTATCGTTTGGTGCTATCGAAGACGAGTACGCCAAGGCTGCGTGTTGGAATCTGCCGAATGAGCCAAATGAAGGCGGCCATCATGGCGACGATGAGCGCGACAGCCATCGATGTATGATAGACAGGTAACCATGAGGCGTTATCTAGCTGGTAAAACGATAAAGCCGTCAAAGGAAACATGAAATATGACAGAATGACCCGAAGGACGCGGCTGCAAGTGAGCCGCATGCCACCGACCCATCGGGGTGACTCGCTGTTCGAGTCGCGGCTTCTGTTTACGAACCAGAAGACTTCGAAAACAAAGGCGATGCCCACAGCTATGATTGACATGATGATAATCATGTTAAGCCACGTGTCCATGGTCATCGGCGCGCCGGCGATCTGGGTCATCAACTCCAAGCCATATGTGCCGCCATACGTGCCGTTCAAGACGTAGATGCCATCTTCTACGCTTTCGTACATTCGTCCATGGGTAATGGGCCCGTTGAGAAATAGGGACCACCAATTGAGATGGCTGACAACGGGTTGGTAGAAACCTGGATACTGCAGACTGAGCCCACCGGTCAGGAATATAAACTGGAGGTATTGAAGACATTCTCCGACATTCGGAAGGACTGTTCGAATGTAGCGTCGTTCTTCATCGTTCAATGTGATCGGGGCACTGCAAGCAGAGCGTATGGTGCTGACAAGAAGCACGAAGGTGAATAGGGTCCATGTCGAGTAAATGATGACGGAGGTGATGGTTGGACCAAGAGCCGGGGTGATGTTCGCTTCTCGACAGCTTATCTCTTCCGAGTCTTTACCCTCCAGGTGCAAAGTGGCGTGAAACGTCGACAACAGGGGCAGATATCCGATGTCATCCGTGACAGAAATTTGCATAGTGACGGCGTTCGCCAGAGGTGACTTCCAGGTCTTGTTCGAGTCAAGTCTCTTGCACGTCGCGTTTGTTGTGGTGCGATATACCGAAGACCGTCCAAGCATGTTGATTTCAATCGTCGCGGCGGGCATCATCCGAGAAAGGTCCTGACACTCGGCTTCTTCCATCCATCGCCCGACACGCAGAGTCAAACGGTTCTCGCGGCCATCACCCGAGGGAACCAGAGTAGCGGCCAAAGACCGAGGGACGAAGACGTCGGTCTTGGTCGCCGGTCGGTCACAGCCCTGCCATTGCACGTAAGCCCCTGAGACACAGGTGGCCACAAGCCATACCAAACCAAGGTGTGCACGCATTCCTGGCCTCGGTCGAGACCACGTGGTTTCAGCTCAGATACAACAAAGTTCGGAAAGTATGATGTTGGCGGGATGGGAGTTCATTGGCCGCCCTACCACCGTATTTCTGAAGATGATGGAGGGGAAAGAGAGTGCGGCGAACACAGGGGACCTGGAGTTAAGAGATGGATTCAATCTTTTTCTCGTCACCCGTGGTGGATCCTTGGCGTTGCATTGTCCGTTGCATTGCCGAGCAGACTAAGGCTCGGCCTGCTCGTATTGCTCTGCAGGAAGGGTTTTCCTCCGACGGCGATCATCCCTGCCAGGCGATCCACAGCATCCCTTTTTTGCGGGGGGAGCATCGACGAGACTCATTCTCGAGTGGCCCAGGAAGCACGTTGACTGGTGGGTTGCAGCGTGAATGAAACAAAGTGACGGGGCCGTGTAGTGCGTGGGCTAGACATCAGATGAGAGGAGATCTACAAATCAGGGGCGGTTCTGTATCCCGTGAAATCAAGCCAAACCAGTCATTGCCCGAAACCACTCGAGATAGAAAGCGAGCTGGTGTACCTTGTCATCGCAAGACGGTCAACCCGAGGCAAGTTGACGTGCGATTTCTCGAATTGGGCAAACAAAGACCAAGCCACCCGAGGTGGCGTCGTGAAGAATGACCCATACACGGAACGGGCTCACGGCGGATCCAAACACACAGATAGGTGGCGGCAGCCACACTCGCGAGCTGCTTGGCAACGACATTTGGCACCTGCGGTGATGACGAATGAGGCAGCATAGCGAATGATCGGAGGCGCGTGCCACAGCTAGAGAGAAGGCATGGCGGGCTGCACACTAATACGACTTTAGGACTAGAATGGCTCCAGTGTCGAGGTCGTTGTGGGATAGCAGCGCTCTCCCATAGCCACATACTGTCCGTAAGTGACCGAGGTCAATGTAGATCGCGTCTATGTGCCATGCCGTTAATATTTTATTCGGAGGTGCGACAGCTCGTAATGTGGTCGAAGATATGGCATGTCGCCAAGAAGCTGAACGGAGGCAGCTCGACAAGTAGGCCTGTCTCAGGGTCGTTGCACCAACTTTGCTTAAATGCTGCTCAACCTGCGAACTGACACAGCAGAAGAAGCGTAAACGCGCAATTCTGAGGATTAAGACGAGACTCAGGAGGTGGAGGTGGCAAGAATGTACTGATGCGACAACCGTTAATGAGAAATTGAAGCCAATAGCTCTATGAAGCAAACGCGTCTGCCAGGCTGGGTGCAATACACGGACCACGAGGTTCCCAATCGGCAACTCCACGTCAATCAGATGAGACGGCCGGAATTTCTTTTTGTGGTGGATAGCAAAAGGGGTGAAACGACGTGGGATCTCTCAAGACGTGTCCAGATTTTTCGGCAGTCGGCAACCGTTGTGCAGGGTGATAACGAAACGAGGGGTCGCCAATTGGCCAATGAACTATTTGGGCATGGTCATACTACTCGCAGTGACAGAGCTTGACAATAACGAACAGTTGGGGCTGTGACGCACATATCTGCATATGGTGACCTCGCCAGGCGCCGGACGCTGGAGCGGCGCAGATTGCAACCAAGGCGGTAGGTTCGTAAGTGGCCAGACCTAGTAGGTCGAACATCGGCGCATCGTCCGTTATTTCAGTCCAGTGATTGGGGTCGGTAAATCATGTGATTGGACATTCTGTCGAGCGGTCAGTCTTGACAATGATCGATCGGAAGAGTTCGAATGCTTATGAGAAGAGCCAGGCTTGGAGGGATACGAGTGGTTTGAAGATTCGTATTAGTAATGAGAGTCGATGCTAGCAGACGAGCAGTTCTTCTATTAAAAAAAAAGGCTAAAAGTATAAATAAGAAAAAGAAAAAGAAGGAAAAACAGAGAGAAAGAAAGAAAGAGCGATGAGAGGACAAAGTCGGAGATGAGGCGACGGGTAACTACTGCGGCCAAGGGGTGAGGCGACGACGCAGAGGGAGACCAAATCAAGAGAGACGCTGGGATAAAGGGCGATAATACAGACGAAAGATTGAGTGGTTTGTTTGTCCCTGCGCAGACGGCCGCAGGGAGTGGTCGGAAGCACCGTAGAAAGTGAGCACAGGGCGTCGTGGAGGCGAACGGCCGAGCTGCAGCGTCGTACGAGCGGTGACCATCACGATGCCGCCACGGGCTAAAGTAAGTCCAATGTTTGGGATCTATCACCGACCCATGCGTCGGTGGAACATTGATCTGTGTCGAGAAGAAAGAGGGTGCCAGTTCAGCTTGGCTTGGGGAGCAAATAGACACTGTCAAGGGGCGGTACCTATCCTCTACGTCGCCGTCGATGAAGCACCCACAAAAGAGAGCATTTGGATGGCACTTTACACGGTGAACCGTCGAGGCGAAGAAGCGATGAAAGAAGGAGGGAACATCAGGTGAAGGATGGGAAATCATTTTGGCCCGGACCTCGAGGAAAGAGTGTGGTGAACAACACACTTGAAGAACTGCAGGTGGAAGTGACGAACAACGGCACTTGCCTCGAAAATGCAATTGAACCGGAGACTTGGGTCGCCACCCTGCCATCCCCACTTACGGAAGAGCCCAACGGGAAGGCGAGCCCCGGCCTCCGGTTGAAAAGACCGAATGGGACCTTCCAGGTTCCATCGAGATGTCAAACGCGACGAACAAGGACGGTATGCCTGATGGATCTCGAGCTTCACCAGCCTGCACACACACATCGGACCCTGTTGCTTGCGTCTACAATCTTTCAATAGTTGCAAATTCGCTTTGTTTTAGGAAGGTGCCATCCTGCGTCCTTCCGTGTGGACGTCATCGACTCGTCTGCCCAGCCCTGCGCAGCACAGTACTTCCAGACTGTTTTGCCTGGCCCAATGGTTGAAGCTGGGACCAAACATGCAAAAGGGAGGACGCTAGCTAGGTATTTCTCAGGCACTCCGTGGTAACTTCTATCTGGCCGGGGTCCTCCACCCTCCCCAACTCGTACTGTCGCCCTTGCAGATTGCAGCTTGGCAGCAACGTGCATGGCGCGCCTTGGTACTTTGCCGCTCGCACTTTTCTGTTTGTGGTGTTTTGGTCTAGAATCTGCAGGTGCGATTTTGCCAGGTGCAGCGCCGGACACCAACGTGCAAGCGTAAGGGTAGGTGCAACTTCGAATGTTTGGTTGATGCGCAACCTTCCATGGGCAAGACGGCAGGTGCGTGAGTCGAGGGGCGAGGATCACCACCTCGGCTACTGAGCCGCTTGACCTAATCGGGCTAAGCGAGCAAGCCACCCAATCTCTTCCCCAAGC
>JAIMZG010001547.1:0-17535 GCA_020466075.1 Colletotrichum coccodes
CGGCGGTCGATGAATGGATGAAGACGTAGCTCTGGCCTCCAGATGATCTCCTCGAGGATGTCAGAGAGACAAGGTGACCATAATAAAGGGTATTGCGAGGAGGGTGGTGGGCAGAAGGTGCGTGGAAAGTGGTGATCACAACTTGGACGTCATAGTTTGGCTGATGATTTCTTCATAGTTGAGCAAGTGGGCGTTAGACAGTGTCTTGCTCCAATTCCAGGATCGGGTTGTCCCCCCCCCCCCCCCCCCCCGATGTGCAAACTAACGGCGACTCTGACAGGCGCTGAGGAAAACGGCGGAGAAGGCTGGGCACGCCGCAGCTTGCAAGAAGAAGTTGTTTCGTCGAGGGCTTGGGAGCGTGGACGGTTCGAATGAGGTGGTTACGATGCCGAGTCGGGAGTGTTTCTTATCCGACAGTTCCCTGTTCGCCCGTCGACCATTCTGGCCTTCCCTCTCGGGTTCTATGGTCTCCCGCTCCTTCCTCGCATGCAGGTGAGCCACTGCCAAGTTCGTTCTCCAGTCGGGTCCTGCCAAGTCGTGGTGTCTGCCACCAACGTCGAAAAACTAAAACTCGTACATTGCGGGAAAAAAAGACGCGGTTCCGAGACCCAGTCACCAGCAATCAGTGGGGGCAGGAACACTGGGTGAGGTTCCCCCCAGATCGGGCCATCTGGACCGCGATTGCAGGGATTGAAAGGGTCTTGCGGTGCGTGCCTGCGCTAGTGTTTCCACTTGAGCCTGATATGTTCGCCATTGGCCCACCAGACTCGATAAAGACCCACCCGATGACTCCAGGAAGCAGGGGTTCGACGGAGAGCGACCCCACCGGCCGGGGGGCCTGGAGTAGTGATGCAAGTATGTATGTGTGAGACTGCAAGTGCGAAGCGCGCAGCAGCTCGAGTCGAAGTCTCGGAGATTCTTTCTGCCCAACTGCCCCCCTCCCCTGTCCCTTTAGCCAGGAACACTCGTGTTGGCGTCAGCCACAGTCCCAAAGATGAGCCGAGTTTCCATCCATCTGCCACTTCGGGATCTCGTCCCCCTCAAAATCGCAGCCAGGGGCAACACTTAGGGGAACGTTCAATCAACTTTGCTAAGTTGGGGCGACGATGAGCGACTTGGACTTGCCTGACTATCGGTTTGGCCTGACGCCTCTCACGCTATCAATTCTACCTTGCCAAACTGCATTTGTCCCACCGCCGGCACATACGATGGCCTAACAACCCAATGGAAATGAGCGAAGGATGACAGCCCCAGACTCGGGAGCTTGAATGCTGACTGAGACTGCCAAGGCCTTCTTGACTCTTCCAATCCGGGCAAAACTGGCGGCGTTGGTGTCCGTTGGCGTCACGGCCACCCCCCGTCGCCATTTCCTCGCATTTGGCTCCGGTTTTTGGTTCGCGTCCTGTCCACACCAGGTCGTGTCGTTTGCGCAATCCAACCACAATCCCCACGCCCGTGCTGCAAGGTAGAGAGCATCTCAGTCTCACCTGCGTGCTTTAGACAGCAGCAGCAGCAGCAACAGCAGCACATTGCTTTCGGCTTAGTATCCGGGCTGGGTTGGACTGTCGGGAAAAACACACACCAACCATACTGCGGCAATGGTGAGAGACACATGCACAATCACACCCAGCAGAGACGACAAGGGCCACAACATACCCCTGGTCTCTCTCTCTTCTTTCTCCCACACCTCCGGTGGAGTCTGTGTGCTTGCACAGATTCTCATGATTGATTGAATGGGCTGTCACTCAGGCCAGGCCATCCCCAATCCACGTCCCAGATCCCACCCCCGTCTCTAGATTGGGATTTAGACCCAGCGGGCAACCCTCTTCTGGCAGCCTGCATGTTCTCTTTTTGATCTCCGGGGATCCCTCCTCGCTTCCTCTCTACCCCCTCTTGTCCCGTTTTGACTCTTCCAGACCTGTTCTCCTCTTCTTCACCTCCCATCTCAGACACCCATCCGCCGGTGTGGTTACGAGCAAGAGTTGTCGCCGTCGCCCAGCCAAGTCGCAAGTCCAGTCGAGCCAGCCTGTTAGTTGGCAGTCTGTCCAGTTCCAACAACAGATTCCGTCACGATACACCTGTGGCTACCTTCCAGCCCACACACACACACACACAGACTCGCGGACGAGCTCACATAGGACGCCCTTTTCACTTCTCGCCTTTCTTTTTCTTCCCATTCGGTCGACACCATCGACCGTTATTGACATTTTCTTACTTTTTCCCTGCCGCCAACCGGACTAAACTTTTGTCTTGAAGACACTCAACTACCGATACCCTCTTTCGAAGAAAAAACTTGATTCGGGACCCGCGTCGTTATCATAGCTGACCCTTTTTTTCTCTCCTTCCCGTTGCATTGGGATTTGTTCAACCTCCCTAAACAAACTCATCGACATACGCTCTCCACTCGGACTCGCCTGTCAGTTCGCACATCATTTTATTCTCGACGCCTCCACGGGCCTGCGTCTTCGCCTGATTGTCTCTTGATCTTCAAATCTTCAGACGTCACTCACAAGGTTCCCCCGGAGAGGTGCTGCCTCCCCGACGCCGGACATACCCTGCCCGTTCCGCCTGTCTGAAACACTCTCAGTCCTTTCACCAGCACCGCAAGACCCAGTGTGTGTCGTGCAACCATCCGCGCTCGTCTTTCCGCACGATTTCTCTTCTCTCGCCCGCCGTCAGAGTTGCACTCTGTCGTTATTGCGCCGACGACTGCGTTGATCCGTCTGTTTGTCGAAGCACCTGCCCAGGCACGCCTGTTCCCATTCCGAGGTCGATGCCATCACATTGCCTCAGTCGCTCGCTTACCCATATCGCATCCAACCCGCTGTCGACAGCCGCCCCTGCTACATCCCGTCTCCGTCTCCCTTTTCCATCGATAGCAACGACAAATCTTCCTTTTTGGGCGAATCACGTTGGACAGAAGGCCAAGTCTCGAAACACCAAATGTACGTGATCCCCTTTGGAACTCCCCCTACCCGTGGTCCGGCTGGTTAGGTGTCCCTTGCTTTGGTGGGCGTAGCCGAGTTGAAGCGACCCTCCCGAACCACCGGGAACCTCCTGTGCCTGTAACTGGGCAGATTCCCTCGGTGACCGTGCTGCCTCACTCTTCTTTCCTGCTACCTTACTACTCTTCGTCCGTAACCTCTTCACGCTTTTCCTGGTGCTGACCTGGACTCCTCCGCGATAGATCGTCCGCCGAGTCTTTCCATTCTCTCATACTCTAATTAATCCGTCCAGCTTTCTGGCTTTTCTGCTGCCTTTGCGTACGCAGTTCGTTCCTTCGCCGACATTTCCGTTCCGTTCCTTTCCTTTTGTCTCGCTCGTCAACCGACTGCGCATTTCGGCGTTGCTCTAGATTTCGATTCTTCCTAATAGGCCTGGGTCCTGTTTCCAACCTCGCACAGTTACACCGCCTCGCAATAGAGCTGAGCGACCGTTCATTTGATATACCCTACCGCCAGTCGTTTCTGTCCGCGAGGCTCCGTCGAGTACCTGCAGTCGTAGCACTGCCCGTTCGAGCCTATACGAGCTTCTCCTTGGGCAATTTCGAAAACGCTGCTGCATCAACCTACCATCGGACACCCGCAGGAACCACGGTCGTAGAATCTGCAGCCAGGTGATAGCGCAGAGCGGATGGTCTAATTGTCGTGCCTGGACACGCAGGCATTTGGGAAAGGAAACCGAAGCAGGAAATCGGAAACACGAAACTCTGATGTCGCTGGACCGAATTCACGAGTACTAAATGAGTCAACCCCAATATGGAAGAGATATGGATCGACCACCAGTTGCAGGATCCGTCAGACGGGCAAGAGAGCGGGCTCAAGCCGGATTCCAGAGGGAACAGAACTCGCCGCCGAGCGCCACGAGGTTCCCATTAATGGAAGAAGATCCGGATAGCCCCACTGATGTCTCAGAACGACGGCAAATCGTTGAACCAACACCCTCACGCATGCCGAGACCGCAACTACCGGCAGCATTGCAGAACAAGGACGGAGGAGTTGGTGTCGCGATTTCTCGGCCGACGCAGATTCCTCAATGGCCATTGCCTGGTCCGATTCCGTCACCCGTAAACAACCCTGATGCCGAACCCTACCGACCTCCCCCGGGTCGTGGCCCGCCGCCGCAGCGGCCACCGCGCCCGAGCAGAGTGCCATCCATCTTGGACAGCTCACGAGTTCAGGATCACACACCCGTGTTTCAATACAACCCGCAAAGTGGACGAGAATCAACGCTGAGCCAAGATGTCTCATCCGCCCCCCTTACCCCGTCTTCAAGACATACACAATCATCACTTTCATCAGTCGGATCGATCCCAGATTTTCCCCTGCCGGCGGCCATCCCACCTGTCGCCGTGCCGCCGCCAGTGGCCCCCCCAAGGCGGAGCGTAACCCTCGGCCCGCCGCCATCATCGCGCCGAGGCGATTCATCCTTCTATTCGAATGCCTCGTTCGTGTCGCCGATTCCTGAAGAGAGCCCGCGATCCAGGTCGCATACCTCATTTGCCTCTAGCGCCGCGATGCCAGAGAGCTGGGGCAGTCAGTCACCGGGATTCAGCCCAGGATATCCAGACGACTACTACGACGACGATGCGTATTCTACCGAAGACGAAAACAGTCAAATGAGCCGTGGCAGTGGGTCGCCGTATGGTGATGCGGGAGACGAGAGCAAGCTTGTCAGGAGCGCAAGTTTGGGCAAGATGTCGAAGCCGTCGATCGTGATGAATCGAGCCCCGAGCAGCGGAGACCCCTTGCCGCAGGAACCCCGACAACTTGAGGAACCGCCACGGCCGTCGCCCAGCCCTCTCCAACTCCCCATCAGCCCGTTCCAGAACGGAACGGCATATTACGAGGGATCCAGCTCTTCGGGTACGGTTCCTACCGTGGCGGCCACGGTCAATACGGCCTCACTGACAGCCGATGCGATGCTTGACGCCTTTGCCGCCGCCAGCGCAACAGACCCGGCAGAAATGAGAAAGGTCACACCGTCTCCAAGGCCCTACAACCGATTGTCGGCCATCCGACGCCCACCAAAGCTAGGACTTGACATGGAGTCTGTCAGGGAAATGGAATCCAGGGGTAGCATGACCAGCTTGCCAGATCTTATCAAGCGTGCAACCCGCTTAGCTGCATTGATTGATCGTGGACGAAGACCTGCGAGCCGATTCGAGATAGACGGCGGAACATGGCCGGACGAGAAGGCATTCGGGAGTGAGGGGGCGCAGCAAATGTCTGGCATGTCTTGTAAGTTGATCGTTCGACCTCCTTTTGGCAGCAATACTAACATGGCCCCAGCCGGTGACAAGCATCAGTCAGGCCTGTCCGACATGTTGGCTGCATTTCCTCCACCTGCAGCTACAACCCCCAACCCCCCGAACCGGGGCAGCTGGTTCAGGCGAGCCTCCACTGCCTCGTGGCCCTTGGCACCGGGCAGCCGAGACAACACCCCGCAACCCGTTACTCGAGCGATGGCAGCGAGGGGATCTCCTTTGGCCAGACTCGAATCCAATGATGAGGAGTCGTCGACTAGGCGCCGCAGAAAATGCTGCGGCCTTCCTTTGTGGGCTTTCATTTTGATCGTCATCATCGTTCTGGGCATCATTGCCGCCGCCATCATCGTGCCCCTCGAATTCTTCGTCTTCCGGCGCAACCGGACCAATACTCCTCCTGCAGCCGAGCCGGCTTTGACCCAGTGTCAGAACCAGCTCAAGTGCGAGAATGGCGGGACCAACGTCATATCCCAAGGCGTTTGCTCGTGCATTTGTATCAACGGGTTTACTGGGCAGACTTGCACAGTGGCCGGAGCCACGGGATGCACTACCACAAACCTCATGGGGAATTCTACCTCGACTAATTTCAGTAATGTCACACTCGGCCAAGCGGTGCCACGGCTGCTTCAACAAGCCCAGACGAACTTCTCGGTCCCCTTGGACGGAACCGACATCCTGGCCAAGTTCAACACGGAAAGCCTGTCGTGCATTGCCCAGAATTCGCTCGTCACTTTTGACGGACGCTCGTCTCGCGTGGGCACACCCACTTCTGGCATTGACGTGATTGCCAACGTCGCTGTACCCGTAGAGGTCATCATGATACGGCCTGGAGAGGCGGCGACTATAACGATCAATATCAACGCGCCCGGTGCTGTGATCCTCCCGTCGGCCGACATCGTTGGCGGGTTTACGACTCTGACCGGCCCTTTCCGGGTCACAACGATTCACGCCACCAGCTCGACCATGTGGGCTACCATTCCCGTGATGCCCACCCCAACGTCACTGCCGGAAACGACGCCTTCCGTAGCCCCGCCAGCGACCACCGTTCTGCCGATAACCACAACCACAACCACAACCACAACAACGTCAACACCTCAGGGGCCGCTGTTTCCTTCGGTGCCGGTGTCATCTGCGCCTGCGCCGAGCCCTACATTCACGGTTACGGAGGAGACGCTTGACTTTGCCCGAGTCTCTATCCTTCTCATTCTCGAGAGGCAAAGTCTGATGGCGGCAACGACGGCGCAGTCGGCTCTACAGCGTTTCTTCACAACTGCAGACCAGGGCAGTCGGCAACAAACTGGCGGAGTAACGCCCACCCAGGCACTGAACGTGACGCTCGGTGGAGGCAACTCGGTGGACCTGGTCAACTTTCTCATTACTATACCCGGAGGCATCCAAGCAGGTGGTATAAGCCGCTGACGGGACGCAGGATAGCCCTGACCGAGACCGCGAGGCGGGAAACAAAACCATGGCTGCTGCCGGCGTGCCAACGCATGCGAGAAATGTACATAGATATGATGCTTAATGAGGCGGGGGGGGCTCTCCTCGGGTGAGAACCTGAGCGGTAGGAGAGGTATGTGGGCACGCCGGTCGACCATGTTGTGTAAAAGACTCGATTGTATTTTCTTATTTTTATAAGCGGAAGATTTTGGCCGGCATGGCATCTCGTTGTGTACGACTAGAACAGCGAGCGGCGTTGAGACTGAGGGGAAATCGAAGGAGCGGTGCAGATACCATTGATATCAATCAAGACATAATCACGTCTATAACACTATAACATTATCTCTCCTTTGACTTTGTTTTCTCAATCTGTACGAGTGCTCAGTCGAACCAAGATTGCTTGGTCAATTTAACGGCTAGGGAGCAAGCGTTCACCCCCAAGAGTGACTAGAATGCGGGTGGTAGATGGTTGACTGTGCACTTTGAATCTGTTGGCCACGACGTTCACGTTCGTGCTGCAGTTTTTGGCAGGATGTCCCATCGAGGGCCGTCGGGATCGCCGCGGAGGTTTTAATCTCACCGAACCAAGGGCCGGCCTGGCTGCTTGTTGCCGTTGTCTTTGTCTTTGGTCGCGTGCCTCGACTCTGTAACTTACAGTCTGGTGCAAACTAACGTTTAAATGAGCGGAAATTTGGAAAGCCAGAAAGGGTTCCACAAATGAAGCTTTGGTATTCTCAGGTTGATTGAGCAGGTGTCTTGGATGAGATTTACGGGAAAAGGTTTTCGTGGTGGCCGGTGTGTTCTTTTCCCCCCCTTCTTGTTTTCTTGCTAGTTGTGGGAGTACAGGAATTCAAAGACGGAAGCAGGTGAAGCCGAATTGAATGTAAGTAACATGATGTTGGTTCACTGACGGCTTGTCTGTTGGTGTCGACAGGTTGACGGGTTCGCTCTGGGCGCTCTGGCTGGCTGGGGGTTTGAAAACGAGGCTGAGAGTGGAAGTCGAGAGTGGATCGCCAACACAGGCACAACCAAAATTTCCCGCATCTCAATCCATCTGTGATATCAAGACTTTTGGTGTGTGTTTTCTCAGCAGGGACGAATGTCGCTGTGAACTGCGCCCCCAGTTGCCAAGTTTCTCCCGGAAGTTACGATGTGCGGGAGAGAATGGCGCTAGAACGGATCTAGAACAGCGTGCTTTTCTTTCTCCAGAGCCCGATTATAGGGACGCTAAAGCGGTAAGTGAGCCAAGGCTGAAGAGAGGCGGTTTGAAGAACAGAGGGTTACAGGTGTATGGGATTGATTCTTGGCGGAGGAGGGGGCTGGGCATACTGCGTGTATCGAAGTCTTGCCCAGACACCTTCGAATCGTCATGGCTCCTTCCACAGGCCGGATTTCCTGGTCAAGCAAGTGAGCGCAGTGCGGTTCGACTCTGCCCACCTCCCCCACCAAACGGATCGTGCAACTGGACCACTGTGGTTCTGAATCTGGCCCCGGTTCTCAGTCCTCTGCCGAACATTGACAGGGTCGAAAAAATGGCGGCATGTCTCACCCGGGACCCAGTTCCCAGCCCGGTTATCTTTGGTAAGGAAACACAGCCCCATCTCCAGTGACCACTGACAAGCTCGCCTCTGCTAGCGTGGGGATGCCAGTGCCGTTCCCCCCTTCGACACCAACAGGTTTCCAAGTCCTCCCACAGTCTCCCCACCAAGCCCCTGCGTCTACTCAACCCCCTTTCTAGGCGCAGATGTGTGCGTGTGTGTGTGTGTGCCAGAGCAAGGGTTCCTGCATTCCGTCCCCCCTCCCCACCACATCTGTGTCCTGTGCCTGCCCAACTACAGATGCCGTAGCTTCCATTTAGAGTGTGGTTTTTTTTCCCATTCTTTTGTTTGGAAGGCAGGGGATGATGATGAACAGGGCGAGGAAAGGGTTTGAGGGGCTGTTGTCCACAGAGGGGGAGCGGGAAAGTGTGGGAAGAAGACCGAGAACCAGAACGTGTGCCATACTAAGACTTGCCAGACTTGGCTGACCTGTCAGTGTCGTCGGGTCTCTCGAAACCCATCACCCGTTCGGGGCCGTCGGACCCCCCCCCGGGTTGCTAAATGGTTTCTGTCTGACTGTCTGTGACTGACCTGTCATTCCGTCTGCCATCCATGTCTGCAGCGCGCAGAGAACTGACAGACATAGCCCCATCTTGCCCGTCCTCCAAAGGGACCCAAACGAGGCTTGACGATGCAGAGGAACCGAACTATTGTGTCGCCGTTGCTACGTTGGCTCGCGCGCAGCCAGCCGTAGCAACGCACGCGCGCACCCACCTAGCCTCTGGTCAGAAATAAGGTAGACTTAGCCGTCCGTCCGCCCCCTTCATCCACATCCAAACCCCTTGCCAGAATGCTAAAGCCCGCGAGCGCGGCCCATTGAGGCTGTGAGGGACGAACCATCCCCAGATGGGAGCAAGTAAGTACTCTTCAGCGCAGACAACTCCCGCAGAGTACTTTTGCGAGTTTTCTGAATGCAGCAACGAATAGCAACAGAACCCACTTGGCCCAGCGAGTGGTGCGCCCTCAGCCTCTGGTGGGAAGCTGCCGCTCTCCTGCACCATCTCCTAATCCCGGCGCGCCCTGTCAGACCTGGACATTGTGAGTTTGGGAAGTCGGGAACTGGCTTGACATGCGAGTGGGCGGGCTGCGCATCATCCTGGGTGACCCCTTCCTCTGCCTCTCCCTATCCTTGTGTCTTGCGTCCCTCAATCTCGACCCTGCTCCTCTTCTCACCTCTCGCTCCTCTTGCGCCTTCCTTTCCCTCACCCTCACCCTCGCCCTCGCCCTCACCTTGCCTTGACTTGCCTCGCCTCGTCCTGCTTCATTCGTTCCTTGCTGCCCATCGAAGGGACTGGCCTTCCGTTTTTGCTGCCCGCTCGCTCACTGCACCGACCCATTCGTTCAGTTCGCATAGTCGTTCCGTTCCTTTTACCCATGCTCATCCTGTGTTGTCGGTCACGCTGAATCGAGGCGGGCGTCCAATTGAGAGCTTTGTCGACGAACGAATACATCGCGCTCACGCCTCTGGAGCTATCCGGCTGACTCGACGCCTTCAAGTCCTTTCTTGTTCTCTCGTGGGGGCTTGAGCCGGATTTGTATTGGATTCTAGGCGGCTGAACATCGACGTCCCCTCTCCGGTCGAACTTCATCCCATCTCAAACCCATCCAAGTCGCCTCCATCACCCCCAGACCACCGACCTCCGTAATCACCACCCGACCATCATGGACTACAACCAGCATAACCACCACCCGTCAAACTCGATTGACAATGCTGCATACCCCTCCGACTCAAACTACTCCCCTGCCGGCCACCCCTCCAGCTCCATCAGCAACGCCGCCTACCCGTCAGATTCGTCCTACCGGCCCTCTGACCCGACGATGCCCAACGACGACAAGCTGGCTATGCCAAGCGCCCGCTACTCCCAGTCCTACAACACCGGCCCCGGTGCAAACAGCGGCGGCAGTAACAGGCAAGCGCCGTATCCGTCATATCCCGCCAGCGCGCAACCGCCTTTCCAGCACGGTAGCCAGGCGCAGGGCTGGGCTCGCTCGCCGACTCACGATCCTCTGCTCGGGCCCTACTCGCCCGCGCGTGGACCGGTAACCCCGTGGAGCCCTGACGGCATGTCGGCTGCGAACCCCAACCTGCCGCCGCCGCCCCCGTACGACTCTTCGAGACAGGGGACGGGGACGAACCCCTCGACGCCGCGCGACCCTGTGTCACCGAATCCGTCAGAGCACGCCCTCCTCGGCGCGCAGCAGCAGAACGCGGCGCATCTGCCGCGGCCGGGGAGTAACTACACCGGCGCCTCGCAGCAGTCGCCGGCACCAGCGGCCGCCTACATCGCCGACGCGACACCGGCGCAAGGGGAACGGGGCGGACCGCGCACGTACCTGCAGTCCATGACTGGCGGGATGCCGGCGTACGGCAACAGCCCCGGACATCTTGGCCCCGTGGCGCAGGCGAGAAGGCGGAGAAAGGTGAAGCTAGGCATCCTTGCCGGTGTGCTCTGCGCTGTGTTGTTGTTTCTGGTCGCCTTGGTGGTGGGCGTCTTGGTGGGCGTGGTCAAGGTGAACAACAAGGACAACAAGCCGCCGCCGGAGCAGGGCCCGCCCATGTTCTAGAGAGGGCGGATGGTGTAGCCTGGAAGATGGCTACTTCACGATGCGACTCGAACTGACCCCAGGACGACATTACTTCACCGATACCCCGTTTTGTATTTTCTCTGAACCTTTTTCTTTTCTTTGTATTCATACCGTCAACCGAACTTGTCCTTGCCGATTATGGGTTAATTGAGCGTCGCCGCGGAGGGAATGAGGAGGATACAAGAAGGCGACGTTTGATGGTTTCTAAAAAACGGTTCGGAGTACGGTCGGGGGCGAACAACCAGAAAGGGAGAACACCGGTGTGTGTTTAAACCGGTTCTTAAATTATGAAGTAGGGCTTGGCTGCCGAGAGGGCGGCCTATGAGATTGAATGATATCAAGCGTTATTTGTTCAAGACATGACCAGAACACGTTCACCGCCACCTGTGAATCGATTTGGGCATTATGTAGTTTGGATTGGGCTTACTGTGAGTCGAGAAGAGCTGCCTGAGATCTTCGGTCTGGAAAATCGGAGGAGCTCGTTGGCAAGCTGCTAGAAGACGAGAACGAGCTTGAGCATTCTATCGGCTCGTTATATTGGCATGCTCGCCTTTTCACAGGTCAGGGGGCGGACGCATGCGTGCAACGAACTAACTATGACCCCGCAACTTGTCGACAGGAATAGAGATGAACTTACCAGTCACGAGGCACCAGACGATACGAGGGTGATGGTTGTTGGTCTGGTGGGCATCACCGACACGACCGGAGCGCTGCTTCTCGGTTCCTGAGCAAACAGATACAAAAGCCAGCAGAATGGAGCAGCTTATGGGTATTGGAACTGCAACAGGGCCTCTCCGGGTTCCGCAGGCGCAATGCACGCGACTACACGAGTTGTCCGTCTTGGTATGCGGAGACGGTCAAGACGAGGTAGGACGAAGGCCAGTTATATTTGTGCGCCTACGTGTTGAGGGGCGGCCTGGAGGTGCGAGCGGCCTTCACCACCCTTCCTGGAGCGAATATGCCGAATCAACGGGTGACGGCAGAGAGGCTGGGCGACACTCGGTGGGCATTGGGTTGGGGTTTCCCCGTGTTGACATCACGCATGGTGAGGCTTCCCAAGTCCACGACGGGCCCGCCGAGCCTCCGGTGGGCAGCGGGCATGCTATGGCACCGAGCCCAACATGGCGTGACAGCCGTAGCGGACGGAAGGGAGGGGGGTTCGTTTTACAGTAAGTGAGCACACGTCTTCGCACGCCACGGAAGTGAACACATGCCAAGACCTTGTGGTCCCAAAGGAAACCGCGCACGCGGTGGTGGCGGTGCCGGTAGCGTGGACACGGCCCGTTCTGCGCAACCGGGCCGTCTATCTGGCTCGGCCCTCGAGCGATGACAGCCTCTCGCGTGACGACCCGCGCCAGGGGCCTGCGGTGATCGTTGCCCTCGAACGGTCTTGCCCTGCCATGCTTGTGTTGACGAGATTTACGCGTCCCGGAGACGCGACGAAGCGACCCGGCGACTGTCTTATTCTGCCCGAAGGTCCTGGAGCTGGTGTAATTCAGTGGATGGGGAAGTCGGCCAAAGGTTCCGATCCTGGATAACAAGGATGTTGTCCCAGAGCAGGTACTTGAGCCAATGATGGATTTTGTCGTCACTGGCTGCCAGGCTCGACGAGACGGCATCGGTAACTCGAGGTTTCCCCGTGTGTGTTGCGGAGAGAGCATAGGGCTGGGCTTCTAGGGACGAACTCTTGAGACGAGTCGTCGTTTCTGGCTGAATGCGTCTTGGGCATCGCTCATCTTGTACCCGTCCACGTCGACGCCGCGCGAGGCCACCCATACAGGAGGCTGATGTAGCCTTTTTTTTTTTGTGCTTCTCACGAGGCCCTGTACGTCGTTTCCAAGCGCTGCGAGGAGCTCGGAACACGACGGTTCGGGTGCCGGGCAAAGTGCTATCCTACTGCCGCGCATTTCCTGTTCGACGACTGCTGTCTTGCCGACCGGACACAAACGACCACCGCAAGGATGATGATGTTTGCGGCCCTACTGCGTCAGTGGTGAACCAGTGCCATCGCCGTCTCTGATTCATATGATGGACCAGAGTTGGAACAACTATAGAGAGAGAGAGAGAGAAAGGGAGAGGGAGAGGAGGGGTCGGGACACCGAGAGCGAACTCGAGGCTGTAACCGGTAGAGCGTTGGCCATGGAGACCCATAACAGGGCTGTCGGTCGATGGCCAACAATCAAACTCTGCACAACCAAGCATCGTTTCCACTGAAGTTTTAGGGAATGGAAGAGTAGAAGGAGCAAGTACGTGTACACCTGTCGACAACAAGCAAGCCGATCCCAAAAAGGAAAGTCTACAAGGCATGATATAGCTAGTGATCTTTGAGGCACACAGGCACCGCTCGGGTGAGGGGCTCATTGATCGTTGTTTGGGTCGGCCAAGACGCATAATCTATTCTGAATGAAGGGTCAGCCGTGGCTGAGCTATAACAGGATGGGATACTCGTCTCCTTCGTCTGCTCTTGTTGCCGGCGACCGAGGCTCCCATCGACGGTTTCGAAGCCGCTTGGGGTTTGTTAGATGTAAAGAATGTTCATGACGCCTCGGGCTTTTCGTAATGATATGGTCGGAAACCTATCACAGAATGCTAAGACCAAAGACGTCCTGCCCCCCCGGCGTCGTCCTCATGTAATGCCAGCAGGGCTCCGGTACACCTTGTATCTTCGCATCATCACACACCCGAGACCCTCCGTTGTCCCTCATCACTGCCATCGGGCGTGTGTTAGGAATACTGCAATGACGAGGAACGAAAGTATCGTGGACCTAGACAGACCCGTGTCTCACAGGTTTCGAGATGGCGGGACTGGCACATTTACACGTCGGCCATTGGGTCCGAGTATCGACCCCTCTCGACCGTAGCCGGGTCTAGACAACTCGGCGCACAGGGCAAGAACAAGGCACGCGGACTAGCGATGTCAACCTTGGAGGCCCGGGAAGATGATCTCCTCGTCACTGCTCGCCGCCGCCATACTGACGTATCGCGCCTCCTTCGGGTCGAGGTCCCCTCGTCCAACAGGCCCCATCCCCCGTCCGCTCTACTTCATCGTCTGAGTGTTCGACCAGAGCCGCCGTGGCAAGGACGTCTCCCTGTCGCCCCGGAATCAGCGTTACCGTCGACGCAGACAACCACCCGTCCGGGCTTAGCTCACCCCATGTGTCCCCGCCGGGACTATCGAAATCACACTTGTAACAGCCGAGCATCGCCGTTATGCCTGCCGACCCCGGATTCCAACGAGATGCAATGGGCGAAGCGGAAAAGGAGCCGTTCGACCACTAGTGCTCCTCGGCCAGTTTTCCTGGCTCTACGCACGCTCTTGTGAGCTGCCTGTGCTCAGTCGTCATCTTCGAGTCTGGAAGAAGAAAGAGGTCGACCTGGCCGTGCAGTGGGGCGTCCGTGGTGTCTCCCACATCCAACACCCGCGTCCGCAGTGCCGCCGCGGATCCCGGATGTGGGCGTTCCATGAACAGAACACAATCCCCCCGAGACGCCGAGTCGATGACAGGCCAAGATGAATGCTTGGCCACATATCGAAAACACGGTTAGAGGTGACGGGCCGAAAGCTCATAAACGGGAGGCTTGACCCAACCAAGTACTGCAAGCCTCGGTTGATATGACAGAACAGCCCCTGGTGGTGCGCAAGCCTGTCCGCTTTGCAAAGGAGATATGAGGTTGCAGCAGTCACATGCTTCGGCATCGTAGTCCGCCAAGATCATCATGTTCCTTTGTCACTTGTCACAAAACGATGACGGGTAAGGTCCTTCGAGTCCCGTAATGAGGCCGAAAATACAGTCAATTCTCGCCCCTTGGGGATAGAAGATCTTCCCCAACCAAGGCCACGGCTGCTGCCAGCCTCGCTACCTTTGCAGGACCACCAGTGTTTTTCCCAACGCCCGTGAGCCGTGTCCTACCAAAATCTTGTTTTTGTACTTGAAACTCCAGCCCCTACCCTAGTGTTTTCGCCTCGTCTCCGTCCCTATGATGAGAAAGTTGAACAAGATGCAAATGAGAAATGTAGGTGGTGAGCCTTTGGCCAAATCATCCCTTCGTCAAGAAAGAAGCATGAAGAATAATAAAAAAAGAGAGAAAATGACACATGCAAGTCTTCCCACAATCCCTGGCAACCCTGCTGCTGCAATGTTTTGGGGACAGAAATGAAGTATGCCGTCGCCCAGCTGTCCTCAATGAGGTGTCGAAAAGAAGTCATAAAGCGTACAAAAGGCCGTATCGAAATCTGAAGTCGAAATGGTTCAATGCCATGAAATTCATGTTGAAAATCGTGAGAGGGTATGTTTTGCTGATGAAAACAATGTCGTCTTATGCGGTGTAAAAAAGAAAAGTCAATCCAGATGCTAATCCTTGCTTCTTTTGCCGGGCTGACGGAGAATGACGCTGGGTGTAGTCTGTAGTCGAATGCATTGCTGCCAGGACGCCGTGATACATCGAGGCGAAAGATGGGTAACCGTTACACAGTCGACGACACGCTGCACGCTGTGGCTTGCGGGTGGAGGCACATGGTCGGCGGTCGGCTGGATCCGAAATACTATGTCGACTGAGAACGCCGGAGTGGCGCTCACAAGATCACGCATCGGTGGCTGTCGGGGCGTCTCCGCCTTCGGTGCTTCCGCTTGGCAAAGCCCATGAGGCCAGGATTCTTCTCATACTCGTGCTCGTCGTCCTCGTGGGCGGCCTGGCTTTGAAACTTCTCATCCTTCATGAGAAGTTGGCGACAGATGTCTATGAACACAGCGTCGACGTTGGCTTGGAATCGAGTCAGCAAAGTCCTGTCAAGTCAACCCGTCAATGACTCACTTCGTGTCCTGGCGCTTGTCTCATAGTAGGGCGCATCCCACATTTGTGAGCATGCGAAAGCCCTTTGCCTAGGCACAGACCGCTGTTCTTCCAAGTCGGCCTTGTTACCAACGATGACGATAGGAACATTATCGTCGTCCTTGATGCGAGTAATTTCCTCGCGCAGCATTTCAATCTCGTTCATTGACGAGGATGAGGTGATGCTGAAGACCAAAATGAAGCCTTGACCAGACTTCATGTACAGGTCACGCATGGCGACTGCATCCAAGGTCAGATAAGGACATCGGACGAGGTCTGTGGTTTACTTACCGAACTGCTCTGTGCCCGCAGTGTCAAGGCTGGCCGATTGTCAGATGATTTGTCTCATGGCGACGAGGACGTGTTGCGTTTACTCACATTTCTAGGACAACTTGTCGTCCCTGGATTGAACCGAGTCAATGATTTGTCGCAGCAAGTAGCACTCGGATAAGATCAACTCACATCAACCTGGAGTTGTGTCCGGTAGGTGTCCTCGATAGTCGGATCATAGCTCTCAATCCACTCGTTGTGGACAAATTGAGCTGCGACGGTGGTCAGCTCACTAGCAAGTTGACATGGTCTCAGCCAGCTGGTCTGGATGAATGCTCACCTGTTAGACAGCTTTTCCCAACACCTCCTGGAGGAAAGGTCAGCGGGCTACGCACGCAACGGCACGGTTTCTCGTCATGGACTCACCGGCGCCCAGCACCACGACGTGGAGCTCACGACTAAGACAAGGGTTAGCTTGCGGTTCTTGAATGTCAATGGTGGAAGGTCGAATGAGAGCGTACCATGACTGATGATGTCTGTTATGGCGTGACATGATATCTAGTTGACGAGGTCGCCGTCTCACAGCAGCGTTGTCTCTTTATGGGTGACGCGTGACCCGGCCTCGGTTCGAATGAGATGGGGTGCCGAGGCGAATGGGTCGGTCGGAGGTGCTTTTACAGCAGGTCGTCTTCCGCTGAGGAAGGGCCGCCGGGCTGGTGGTGACTTCGCAATTGGCGCGTCATGCGGCAAGGGGCCACAGCAAGGTTAAATAGACTGTCGGCGAGGCGGAGGGTTATGGCGGAGTGGTACTGAGGCCCGAAAGCCAGGTAGCGAATTCGAGGCTGCGAATTGCCGTGCCAATCTCTCTATATCGGGGGTGGACGGGCGCGATTTCCAGAGACGCAGCAAGGTACCTGGAATGGACGAAGGAGAACGGCGGGGGGTCCAGATGCAATTGTAGTTGGAGCGCAGGATGGTGGAAGTCTGAAAGTCGGGGGCTTGGGTCAGGGAGCTCTGGGTCTGGCCCGTACGAATTGATTGGAAGAGTGGAGACGAAAAGAGACCAAGGAGGGAAGGGGGTAAAGGAGAGGGGAGGGGAAAGGGAGTTGACGGGGAACGGGGAACGAGCAAAAATGCAAATGCAAATGCAGAGACACGGGGGAGTTGGCAAAGAGGAGGAGGTGGTGGTGGAGGAGAAAGAAGCACGAGGAGGAGGAAGGGGATCAAAAGAAGAAGAATGGAAAACAGACCACCACTCTGCCAGAAAAAGAAGAGTCAAAGTTCCGAACCAGCTTCTCTTTTGCTCTCTCTCTCTCTCTCTCTCTCTCTCTCTCTCTCTCTCTCTCTGACTGTCCAATTAAACAGGCCGCCGGTGCAGCAGTCTTGTTCGTCTTGTCTGCAAGGGCCTCTCGCGGCCAGGGTGCGCTAGGTTGAGGTGGGTAGCCAACGTAGGTACTCCGTACCCTGGACGCCTCGAGCAACTGGAACCCCGTAGGCAACTCGGTAGCGGTAGTGGGAGCGGCAACCCAGTGTGGGCGTTTTGAG
>JAIMZG010001548.1:0-26559 GCA_020466075.1 Colletotrichum coccodes
CACACAAAGGAGGGGGTTTGAAAATGAAATAAAACCCAATAATCACTACTGCAGGTGCAGTGGCAAATGGCAACTAACGGATGTCTCTGTTGTAGTCCTGTCCAGCTCGCGTCGGTCGCTCTCGCTTCCCGAGACAGTGTACTCGGCCCCTTGAAGTTATTCCAATCTCTTGCTGCCCGCCCGCAGCAAGGGACATGTCACGTACGAGGCTCGGCGTGCCATGTTTCCCGATGCGGCCTTGAACGGACGGAACTGCTGTCTTGTTTCTCCGTAAAGGAGGACACAATTGCCTCCTCTACCCCCATATGTTACCGCCGTTGTCGCCGCCATGGTGGGTCGGCCGAGCGAGTCGAAAACAGGTATTCTGGTAGAAGGTACCTGCTCAATGCTGCCATTTTAGGCAAAACGTTGAGAAGGTTGCTGGTCTCAACACGGGCGCGATACCCTTGCGCAGAGGGCACATCTGAGACGAGAAACACCTGAACTTTGTCTGCATCAAGTGTCTGTCCATCCCTTCGAAACGGTGTGACTTTACGGGCATTTAAAACGGTTTCGTCCGCTCACTGGCTATCAACATTCTTCTGCTGCCCTATCCGAACGGGAAGCGAACACCAACCGGCTGGGTGGGGGTTAAAACCGGTGATCGACCAGTAGGCACTGCACCTCGACGCTTTGAGAAGAGGCTAAATCGTATGTTTGTGTTTCCTTGGCTTCATTCTCTCGTCCGCCAATGGGTCGATGGACTGAACTCCGTGCTATCGCTACATCCACATGATTGTTCACACCCTCTCCAGACGCGCAATCCATGGTGGCGGACGGTCATGTGAACTTGAGGCTGGGGTCGCAGTATGACGGAGTGTTTGCTTTGCGTCGCTGACACCGGAATTTTAATCAATTCTAAACTGTCGGCTCAGCGGGGTAACGGGTGAAGAATCTCCTGTTGTCAGAGATTCGACGGTGTTTGTCAGCGCGACTTGTTGTTCAATGGAAGCACTTCCTTCTTGGTCGGGGTTGGTCATCCGACGGTACGAATCAAGAGCACCTTCACCACCTGTACTGTCGTCCAGTCACCCCAATCAGGTCGTCAGAGGCACTCGTCAAATCGTCCGACCACGAGTCTGTGCTGGGCGGCTTAGACGGGAAGCTAGCGTACTTCTGCCTGTCAATAAGTCAGTCCGTGGGCTGTGACCAGCCGGATTCACTCGGGTTTAGGCTGTCGTTATCGTGACCCTAAGCCACTGAGCCTACAGAGTTGATGGTGTGCAGCAGTTCAACTAACCATCCCGCCGAAAGCAATCGATGTCAAGGGGGGTCTTCGTAACGGTCTGGCGCAAACGAGGGTTGGTACTTGGTCCGAATGTACCTTTGGATGGTGTACGTCGGTAGGTGATATCAGCCTTCCATCGCGTGTTTGGCAAGGTTGGTGTCAATATTCCCATCCAAGAATTGAAGGCAAATAGCATCCTTGCTTGTGCAACTCATTGGAGAATATACCATGTGCAGACTCGTGGCAGACCTTCCAAAGCAACGAGTCTGTCTCAGTAGCATGTCAAAGGTTACTCTCGAGACAGCTAACATGCGCTTAATAGCATGTGTCATGTAGTTGAAAGCTACCGCACCCCTCGTCTCTCCGGCCTGGCAGCCTCGGCCAACAGTTGACGGCAACAGTTCGGGGACCTGAACATGGTGGTGATTGCTACACAATGTGCCCGGTCACAAGGTTGAGGCTGTGGCTCCCGGTTCACCAGAAAGGTCATCGTCGATGTCGTTACGGTGAGTCAGATATTAGCTGGTAGTTCACGCCAAGGAAAATTCGCGACAGTCAAGAGGAGGGGTTGGTAGAAACCCAAATTCAAAATTGACGCAGGCGCCAACTGATGTTCATGATTCCAGTAGTTCGGGATGTTCGTAAAGTTAGCGTAGACTTGGTGGGAACATCCCACCTGAGTCGTGACATCGTAACCTCAGAGCAATAGTCCCAAGCCTCGAGGTTAGGCTGGCTGGCGTCTGCCAACCATCTTGGGTTCCGTTGAGCTCGTTTCACTTGTCGCCGGCCTAATCGAGCATAGTTAACCGTGCGCCTCGAATAAATGTTGCCCATGGCTCTGTAGATCGGCACTTCAACACCATGCCGTGGCAGAGCGCTGGAAACCCGGGACAGTCCCGGTAGACTGAACGGCATCTACAAGCGTGCCATGCCCCGTTCTGAACGCCGGAGCATCCCTACAGGGCGGCGGTGTAGGCGGTCTCGTAGACAGTCCGATGATAGAGTTCAGGTTGACCATGTCATTCCCCAGCACATCTCAAGGCTTGGCCTGTCTTCAACCCTGGAAGCACGTGTGGTGGCATGAATCTTGAACCATTTTCGTTTTCGTCATGGGCAGCCGGTGGAGCTTTCTCGAAACAGTCGCGTATTCTTGCTATACTCCCCGGATCTCGATCTGTGTTGAAAAGACGTCTTCCTATGTATACTCGTAGCGCGTCTTTAGGCAAGAATCGGCTAGCTGATGCACACGAAACAATTGGCGGGGAATAGCTCCATGGCCGGTCGCTGATAGCCAGGTACACGCGAAAATGCATCCCAGCAAGTGACAGAAATGATAAAGTTCGATCTGATATGACCTGTCATCGTGTCATCGGGTAACCATGCCGGCGAGGAGCATAACTCCATATGCCGACGGTCGGCCCTCCGTGTGAGTTGCTCTGTTTAGCCTCGACTTCCTTGTTTTGGCGGCCACTCGCTTGCGTCTCAAGACGCGTCCTCCTCGGCGCCGGGTTAGGCATTTGGGTAGAGCTGATCCAGTTCTCCATGCTGGCTTGGCCAGCAGGCTGCTTGGAATGCCCAGCTCCGCTCGAAGCTGCTAATCTTAGACCTTGGCGTTTCTTGACGACGAGGCAAAGCACACGGCCGTAGATGGCAAACCCCTCGTATGAGACATCCATAGCCATCTTCTTCTTGTCATCGTCATCTTGCTCGACGTCAGACCCAGTCTCCTGTCTCTTGACGCGCTTGGAGGAACGGGGAGCGTCGGTCTCAGAATCTATGTCGATCACCGGAGCCTCGGCGCCGGCGTCATTGTCCGAAGGCACATCGTAACCGACGTCCTTGTTACGAGATGCCCCGAGTTGTCTCTTTGATCTCCGAGGCCAGCTTGTTTCATCGACAGCGGGGATGCGGGAAAGGCCACCGGCGTCATCCTCGGACTCGCTCTCCTCCCGAATATGCACTGCGGCACCGGAACCTTCGGGCTCCATATCTAGGTCAATGGGTGCGTCATTCGTTTCGCTGATCAGCTTATTAGAGTTGGACTGCAACTTGCCGGTTGCCTTGTCGCGGAAATGCTTATGCTTAGTGAGCAGCGAGTGGCGTGTACTCGTCTCGGTTAGGAACATTGAGACCTCGAACTCGTCTGCTCAGTAATATGATCAGCCAACTCTGTTAAGTTCCAGAAGAAGTCTGGACCGGGCTGATTGCAACCATAAGGGGGTGGTTGGGTTGGGCGGGTGGTGCAGTGGGTAAGGCTGCGAAACGAGATGGCAAACCTTGAACAATGACGTCCTTGATGTTCTTCTTCTTGGAACTCTTCTTCTTGGTTCTTTCTCTCTCTTTTTCTTCACGCAGTTTCGGCAACACGTAAGGACGGACACTCTCGATGACCTTGGGCAATATGGGGTTCCGGGGGTTCAGGAGCCAGCTCTGTGCCAAAGCCGGGTTGTCGAGATATATGCGGCATTCGAGCACGGAGTACTTGGTAATTCTCAGATATCGACGAACCGGCGCCATTCTGAGAGCATTGCCAACGAATACCAGGTTGCAGTAAGGCGTGTATGGTGTCGTGTGAAATCAGACGCGGCTTCTGGGGGGTATTTGGGCGAGCAGTTGAGGGTTGTCAAGGCGTCGTACGATTGATATGACGTCCCCGAGTCGGACGTAATGGTTGAAAAACAATGACTCTGTGATGAGAAGAACGAGGAAGATGAACTATCGAAGTCGAGGATGAGAATGGAAGGTCGGGTGGTGTCTGGAAGGAAGTCCTGACTGCTGAGGTGAGTGAAGCCTGAGTTGTGACGTCGAGAAAAAGCACCCCACCATGCCATGCCAGTGTACCTTTTCGGGTCCATCTGCACGCAATTGCAGCTGGGGAAGGGACGTGTACTTCGCACTCGGGTAACCTATCAGCGGCACCGTCATTGGGGTTGCCCGTGCGGGTGCTCATGCGGGGCCGTTGCAAGTCGCAACACGCAGGTACTCACAGCGGGTACGCGACCTCAGGCACAACGGGATCGGTTGACAGACCCACTTCAATTTTCTCGATCGCGTTGTCCGTTTCCAGATCGTGTCGTTGCGACTTGCGGCCATTGAGACTTCCCAACCTTGAAGTGCGCACTGCGGCTTAATTCATCTCCCCGCGCCCTCCCGTTCGCAGTGATGCTTACAAAGCGATAATGTCGAAGTCATGGGCATCGACACTGAGGTTACCCAAATCCACCTTTCCGTAAGCTCAGGTCCAGTCCGGCCTACCGCCCTCCGTCCCGGCCTCAGCTGACCCGTGACCCGGCCCGTTCCAGACCACGCCCGCTCTCACAGTTTCGTGCCGACTACCTGCGCCGGTCCTCCGACGATTTTTACAAATGGCAGTTGTCCAACGAACGGAGGCCGGATTTCATCCTGCATGACGGCCCTCCGTACGCCAACGGGGGCCTCCACGTCGGTCATGCGTTAAACAAGATCTTGAAAGACATGATCAATCGGGTCAAGGTCCAACAAGGTTGGAGACACCCAGTATGTTGGCATTTGTCCGGAAGCTAACATCGTCTCCGTAGGCTACCGCATACGCTACAGGCCAGGTTGGGATTGCCATGGTCTCCCCATCGAGATAAAAGCTATCGGCACCTCCGGCGGCAAGGACATGACTGCTGTCGAGATTCGCGAGGCTGCTAGACGTCTCGCCTCTACCACGGTGCTGAAGCAGATGGAGGGCTTCCGATCATATGGTGTTATGGGCGATTGGGACGCACGGTGGACGACCATGGACCCCGACTTTGAGATCAGGCAGCTGCGCTTGTTCCAGCAGATGGTCCGTCGAGGTCTTATATACCGCAAGAGCAAGCCCGTATACTGGTCGCCATCATCTAGAACCGCGCTGGCTGAGGCTGAGTTGGAGTATAACGAGAACCATGTTTCGACAGCAGCCTACGTGAGGTATCCCATCATCGGCGGCCGGTCGTTGGGCGATTTCTCTGGCCAGCTCTATGCCATCATTTGGACCACCACCCCTTGGACACTCCCGGCAAACAGAGCCATTGCGATCCACGAGGATCTCGATTATGCCATAATCTCTGTCAATGGAAGCGCCTATCTCACTGCAGTCAGCCGACTCGAGGCTGTGAAGGGTCTTTTCGCCGAGGAGCCCCAGGTCATCATGGCCTCCATCAAAGGCTCTGAGCTAAGGGGCTTGAAGTACCGTAATAGACTGCAAGGAGCAGAATCTGCTCCTCAGCCCATTATTCATGCGGACTTTGTGTCTGCTGACTCTGGAACCGGTCTCGTTCATATCGCCCCTGGCCATGGGTTTGAGGACTACGAGGTTTGTGCAGAGCTCGGCATTGACGCCTTCGCGCCTATAGATGACGAGGGAAACTTCACTCGTGAAGCTTTCCCTGATGCCCCCGAAAAACTTACCGAGGCTTCTTCGATCTTGAAGGGAGGCAGCAAGGCTGTTCTCGCTCTGATCGAAGACGACGTCCTGAGCGCGGCAAAGTACAAGCACAAGTACCCCTACGACTGGCGGACAAAGCAGCCCGTTGTCATGAGGTCCACGGCCCAATGGTTTGCCCATGTTGACAGCATCAAAGATGACGCTATCAACGCGCTGAAGGACGTCAAGTTTGTACCGGCTTCTGGGCGCAACCGCCTCGAGAGCTTTGTCGTTGGCCGCAGCGAGTGGTGTATCTCGCGTCAGCGTGCCTGGGGAGTGCCCATTCCTGCTCTTTACGATGTTAATGGAGATGCTGTGGTGACGGAGGAATCCATTGATCACATCATCTCTACCATCCAACAGCGCGGCATTGATGCCTGGTTCTCTGATGCACCTGATGCACCTGCCTGGGTTGCGCCATCTCTAAAGGGACAGTACCGCCGTGGAACCGATACTATGGATGTCTGGTTTGACAGCGGGAGTAGTTGGACTGAGAGCAGCGGCCAGGCCGATGTCTACCTCGAAGGTTCCGACCAACACCGCGGCTGGTTCCAGTCTAGTTTGCTGTCCTATGTCGCCGCCCAAAAAGCTGAGAGTGATGGGGCATCTCAGGTGCAGCCCAAGTCTCCCTTCAAGACTCTGATCACCCACGGGTTCACCTTGGACCAAGCTGGCAAGAAGATGTCAAAGTCGATCGGAAATACCATCACGCCTGCCCAAATCATGGACGGCACCTTGCTGCCCCCGATCAAGATCAGAGGCAAGTCCAAGGTAGCCAATGCCGGTCCAACTTACGAGGCCCTGGGTCCAGACGCGCTTCGACTGTGGGCTGCCAGCTCCGAGTATACCAGAGACGTCGCCATCGGCCAGGCAGTCCTGAAGTCGGTCCACACGATTTTAGTCAAGTACCGCACCATCATCAAGATGCTGACCGGCTCGATGCACGAGTCGGCCCGTGCCGCCCCGACGACGACTCTTGACCACATCGCTCTCGTTCAGCTGAAAGACGTCATGGAGGAGGTTCAAAAGGCGTTTGTCGCACACGAGTTTTACAAGGCTTTCAACGCCTTAAACCGTTGGGTTGCCAATGATCTATCGGCCTTCTATCTGGAGGCCATGAAGGACCGCCTCTACTGCGGCGATGGCGGTGGCGTGCTAGAGCCCATCTTCTTGGGCCTCCTCAGGATGTTGTCGCCCATGACCCCTCTTTTGGTTGAGGAAGCATGGGATCATCGTCCCGAATACATGAAGGCCGACAACTCCCTCCTCCATCCTCTGTACACCCCCTACGATGCACCGGTACACGACCGGAGTCCCTCAACCATCGGAGAGGCGTCCCTCCGCAAGGATCTTCCAGTTCTCATGTCCGTCTCCAGCGCGGTGAAGGTGGCCCTCGAGAAGGGTCGCTTGGCCAAGGTCCTCGGCTCTTCGCTGCAGTCCTCTGTCATTGTGACTGTCACGGACCAGGCGGTTGCTGGTACCTTGGTCAAGTACGGTGAAGAGTTGGAGGCCATGCTCGTCGTGTCGTCCGTGGAGACGAACGCGGAGGTTCCTTCTAAGAGCGAGTGGCGCTACGACGAGGTTTTTGAGGTCAACGGCACGAAGGGGATCGTCTCTGTTCTCCCGCCCAAGGAGCACAAGTGCTCTCGGTGCTGGCGGTACATCGCGCCGAAGGAGGACGCGTTATGCGATCGTTGTGAGGATGTTGTGTCTAGTTTGTAAGAATAGATAGATTCATGCATAGATACGATAAGCCAAGGAAGATACCCATCATGGTCACATTTACGTTATTGGTCAGCTTGCTGCCAGGCTCAAACTTTCATAGAGCAGGCGCATTCAGGTAGGTGTTGAAACCGAAGTCTCGTCGCTGCCACTGGAGACATCTGACCGACCTCTACTCAAAGGCTGGCTCATGCCACCGACAACTTTCCAAGTAGAGCACTGGCGTCTTCGTGCCACGGCACTACTCGTACATTCTAGAGCAGCACGTGGAGCGTGTCAAGCTGCTGCAGACCTGTGATTCAAGACTTCGTATCCTCTGAAGCCTCCCCCTAAAGATTGCAGGCTTCGAGTTGTAGGCTTCATCTATGTCTTTGCGCATGGGAATCTCTGATTTTTTTGAGCGACGCAACAGCAACAGCGTTAAAGTGCCTCGCGCCTGAATATGAGCACATGGCCACCCATGCGGCCTCGTGGGAGCACCCTTCTGGTCACGAATGCATACATGTGTATGGCAGCGCAAAATACGCTTACGATAGGCGGCACTTGGTTGTCAGACTGGTTGCAGGAGAGAGTGGAAACGGCTGGGCAATGGCTGAAAAGTGCTGACCACGGGGGAGCGGCCCCTGCAATGATGCCCAAGTTCAGCGTTTGGCATACATTCATCTGCGGTTTCGACGCACTGCACGACGGCAAGATGGAAGCTGGCATGTTTGGTGGTGACGGCGATTCGTCTGCCTCTGTAGTTTGTCGCCGTGGGGTGTCGACGACAATGGCACGTGGAAAATTCCTTGCCTTGCCGGTGATTCCAATAACGGCACAGTACTGCTCAACGACGCATAAGAGGTTGATTGTCGCTTGTCAGAGCGAGTTCCTGGTGTCTACGCAACGGTACTCAATAACATGCCCCTGCTGGTCCTCGGCCTGGTGGCGCTAATAAAGAGCATCTTGTGAGCAACGAGGCCGCTGGCAACCGTGGGGGTTGCCGTCGACTCACTGATCAAGATACCAGATCATAACAACTGGAAGGATTTGTGCACTCGGCTGGCGGAACTTCTCAGGAACTGCCCGCTGGGGATGGCAAAAGTTACTCACGCCGACAGGTCATCCGGCTAAGCTCCGTCGACGTAGGGCACGACAGGCTGTTGGGGCACTTCTGCCCATTTACCTGGCTGGTTCAGGATAAATTTACTTTGCATTGAAGCCCTTCTATTGGAAATGTCTGCCTTGTTTCCCCGTGCAAAAGTGGACAAGAAGCCGCTCAGAGCTGATCCGACCATCTACCGAGACGGCTAGTTTGAAGACGAAGCTAACCAATGCCAACTGAGTCGTATGAGAAAGCACCTGTTACGATGCTGGGAAATTAAAGCTTTCACATCGGTGTCGGGGAGAAATGGCAAGTGCTGCCAAGCCATCCATTGAGATATTCGAACCGGTTAAATTTCAACTCCTTTCCCAGTATCGCCCGCTGATGAATTTCTATTACAGCAACTCGGCCCCTTTATTTTTGCAGAGGCTGGCCCATGCCACCGTACGTAACCATCTTTGTAACCTGGTACTCGGAAATACCATACAGAGATCCTTCCCTTCCGAAGCCAGACTCCTTGACACCTCCGAATGGTGAAGCGGGGTCCGAGATGAGACCCGTGTTGACGCCAACCATGCCGACCTCGAGGTGCTCCGCCACGCGGTGCACACGCTGAATATCGCGCGAGAAGAAGTAGCCCGCCAATCCGACGTTGGTGGCGTTAGCCAGCTTCACAACCTCCTCCTCAGTCTTGAAGGAAAAGAGACCGGCAACGGGGCCAAAGGTCTCATCGCTGGACATGGCCATATCTTTGGTCATGCCCGTGATGACGGTGGGTTCGTAAAAGTTGGATCCCAGCTTCGAGATCTTGTTCCCGCCGACGACGACCTTACCGCCCTTCTTCTCGGCATCGCGGATGTGGGCCTCGACCTTGTCGATAGCGCGGTCGTGGATGAGGGGTCCGTGAGTGATGCCGTCCTCGAATCCGTTCCCGACCTTGAACTCCCTGACCTTGGCGGCGAACTTCTCGGCGAACTCGTCATAGATGCCGCTCTGAACGTAGATGCGGTTGGCGCAGACGCACGTCTGACCCGAGGAGCGGAACTTGGAGGCGATGGCGCCGGCGACCGCCAAGTCAACGTCGGCATCGTCGAAGACAATGAAGGGGGCGTTTCCGCCTAGCTCCATGGAAAGCTTCTTGAGGGTGCCGGAGCACTGCTTCATGAGGAGCTTGCCCACGTTGGTGGAGCCGGTGAAGGAGATCTTCTTGACGGTGGAGTTGGTGGTGAGGGCCTCGCCGACCTCGGGGGTGTTGTCGAGGGCGGTGATGATGTTGACGACGCCCTTGGGGATGCCGGCGCGGTGGCCTAGCTCGGCGATGGCGAGCGAGGTGAAGGGGGTCTCGCCGGGGGCTTTACAGACGACGGTGCAGCCGGTGGCGAGAGCGGGGCCGATTTTGCGTGTGATCATGGCGGCGGGAAAGTTCCATCTATACGAAAGTCAGTCTTGCATATGTGCCAGATGATTCTGCTCAAAGAACTCACGGGGTAATAAGACCGCAGACGCCGACCGGTTCCTTGATGGTCCACACGCGGTTTCCAGGAACGGAGGAGGGGATCGTGTCACCATAGATACGGGGTGCCTCCTCACTGAACCACTCAAAGAAGTTGGCGGCATAGGTGACCTCTCCCTTAGCGTCAGCCACAGGCTTGCCGTTCTCCCAGGTAATGAGCGTTGTTAGATCCTCGGCGTTCTCCATCATGAGGTCATACCACTTGCGCAGCAGCTTTGAGCGCTCACGGCCGGTCTTGGTACGGAAGGTCTCGAATGCCGTAGCGGCGGCGGCGATAGCGGCGTCCGTGTCGGCTTTGGTGAACTCGGGGCATGACGCAATCTTCTCGCCGGTGGCCGGGTCTGTCGACAGTGAGTCTCCTGAGTTGCTGTTGAGGGGTTGCTGATTGAGCCACACCGTTCACATCAAAAGTTTTGCCAGATTTGGCCTTGATCCATTCGCCGTTGACATAGCACACATCCTGCTTCAGCAGTGATGGGTCTTTGAGCTATGAGCATGTGAGCGAGCTGTATGACAGGGGAATTATATCGCAGGGTAGTAGTACCTTGGGAACCATGGTTGAAGCGGCTCGGAGTGTAAATGGGATGAATGGTGTCCGGACAGACCGGAATATGCTTCTTGGTACAAACCGGGACGCCGGGGCGACTGCTTTTTGTAATGTGATGGGCATGGTGGAGAGCCGAAGTAGCAGAGGGTTGAGAGGAAGAAGCTCCTTACTTGTTATTGCCAGAGCTGTGGAAATGCGGGGGGCGTATGGTCTTTAGATGGGGTTAAGCTTCACACTTTGGTTCTGGATGCGCTCAAACGCTCCCTTGTCACCGATGAGCTTGTATAGAGCCAATTGAGGGCGTCGGGTTTTCTCTAAGAAAGGTCGAGCTGTCAAGGCTCTTCAATGGCAACTACGGTGAACCAATTGTTGATTTGTCTAAGCGACAACGGAGACGAGGGAGCTTCGAGACTGCGGCATCCGGGTGACGTTCGATGACGTCCCCCCACTTTCCTAACCGGCCCGGTTGGGTTAACCACAAACCGGCAAGGAGTGGCATCTCTCCATGCTAAGATAACACTCACTACCGGGGCGGGGCTACTAACAGATAACAGTTCCACTGCCCACGGCCCGGAAGTAAGAATCAGCTCAAGTGCCTTTGGGGTTTCTACTGACCTGTTCCCTGGGAGACTCCACTAGAGCTACGACTGCCTTCTTTGCCGTCTTCACTTGCAATCTCACTTGCCTTCCAGCTCACCCACTCACTCACTCTGCTCAGCAATTGTTCAATCCGGGTATATTACACTCAACTATCGTCTCCTTACACGTAAAAAGGTTGCCGAATTGTCCAAACCGATCGGTATCTTCCCCATCAATATCGGCCGCATAATAACACCGAGGCTCCTGTCGTACCCGGCATGGCTTCGTGCAGGCTCCAGGTGTTCATCGCGTCTTCCCCAAACCGCTCCCCTGCATCCAGAAACTCTGGCACATGAGTCTTGTTTGTCCCCCATAGGCTGTCTTTCATGGTATACCATAAGCTCAAGCCATTCGGGCCTGATATCACTCTCGTTACCTTCCCAATCAAGAAGCAAGAGCCCACAGGCTTCCCCCGCCTTTTGGGAACACCCCAGACACACTCGCGGGCCAAGCTCTTGCTCAACCATCGTGTTGCCGCCTTCCGCGTTGATCTCCCCTGTTTTGACCACTTGGCCGGCCTGCATGCCGTCATGGTTTGTATGTCGCTTGCCTTGCCTCTCCCCCTCCTCATCTTTCCTGGTGCAGCTCGAGGATGAAAAACAGCCTTAATCCCCGCGTTGGCGCCATTGCCGATGCGGGGAAGCTTATTGTCACCTCGGTCCATCATAGTTTATTAGCACCTACGCCGTCATGTTGGTCGCCATCAGGTCCGTCGGTTCGGTCCTGAGCGATGAACTCCATTGTTTGTTCAGCACGTTTTCGCCCTCTTACAACACGGTAGCGTGGGCCGCCGCTCTTAGTCAAGCCTTCGGCACCATCGTGATAGGAACCGGCACCAACAATGTCAATGCCGTCCCGGGGCCGGAGAAAGCGAGTGCTGTGTTTGATGCCTTTGTGAGCTACTCGCTCGAGTTCGCCTTCTTTCCGGACTTTGCTGGCAAGCTTTGCACGTGGACTCCCTTGGCTCGTAGCGCTGATCACATATCTTAGGAAACACTTCGGCGCCAAACAAATTCTCGGACAACCTGCTCGCAAACCTGGGTGACCTGCAAGGCGTTCGTCCATACATCCGAGTGGGAGGAAACACTCAGGACTACGCCCTCTACGACGCGTCGCTTCCGTACGCTGTCAACGGCACGTATGATTTCGACAGGTCGAAGGACTACCCAACCACCATCCACATTGGCCCCTCCTATTTTGAATCGTACGGCACGTTTGCAGACACAAAGTTCACCCACGGCTTCAACCTTGGCTTGGGCGCCAACCGGTCTGAAGGGTGGGAGACACTGAAAGCCACCGTACCGTTGGCGTGCAAAGCAATCGGCAAGGACAACCTCGACGTTTGGGAGTACGGTAACGAACCAGACCTATTCTCCACCTCAGCCCAAGGCCCGGTCAGGCCTTCTTCTTGGAATGAATCCATTTACGTCGAGCAATGGCTCAACGGCACCCGTGAGATCGCCAGTATACTCGCGGAGGTTTGTCCCGAGTTTCCCAAGCCGGTTTTCATGGCACCATCCAATGCAGGAACAGCCAATAGACTCCGGGCGCTGCGCAGTGGGCTGCTGGGTTGAACACTGACGAGAATATTGCGGCGTTCTCTACCCACAACTACATCAGCGGCGCCGAGAGCCCCGGAGTCACCCTCCAGGGAACCCTGATGAATCACACTCGAACAGTGCAGTCGGTCCAGGCACACGTGCGGGAGTACACCAACATTACCGGGCGCTTCGATGACGTGCCGCCACATATTCTAGGAGAGCACAACTCGCTATATAACCAGGGCAAGCCGGGACTATCCAACTCCTTTGGAGCCGCGTTGTGGGGGGTTGATTTCAACCTCTACGCTGCTTCTCAAGGAATCAAGCGTGTCCATATGCATATGGGAACTGACTACAGGGTAAGCCCATCTCTTACGCCACCCTGGCTTGACTTCGAAAACTAACAACCAACAGTACCAAAGCTGGCAGCCCATCAACACAGAAACAACCGTAATTGGCACCAAGGCACCCTATTACGGTAACATCGCCATCGCGGCCTTCCTTACGCCGCTTAAAACATCAGTCCCCGTCTCTGTCGTGAGCGTCCCACTCGAAGAAGACAACGAGCAATCCTCCGCCTATGCTGCCTACCACGGCGACACACTCGCCCGTCTTATCGTCATCAACATGAAGGCATACAACTCGACAATCAATGGTACGGGAACCACCTCAGACCCGAACCCTAAAAACCGGTCGCGTTTTGCGTACAAGTTCCAGGTGCCGTGGGACACGGGCCTGGCGAACGTACGCAGGCTGCGCGCGAACGGGAGCGATGCCATTTCGGGGATTACGTGGGATGGTTGGAGCTACAATTATGAGCTCAACGAGGGGAAGCCTGTCAAGCTGAATAATGTGACGGTTGGGGAGTATGCCATCGTTGCGGAAGGGCAAGTGGCGGTTTCTGTTTCGGCGAGCGAGGCTGTTGTTATCAGTCCCGCTGGTGGATGTAGGAAGCGTGCTTAGGCTCGACGAGCAGTTGATAAGGTTTAGTTGACATACATGGTAGAACCTGGCGTGCATTCTTCGTATCTGTTGCGTAAGGAGCACTTCTAGATGGGATGGTTTTATCCCGGCGCGCAGTACACACCACCACTGTCCGGCCGCTTGTATTCTGAACCAGTGTTTTCGAGGCCAATTTGGCTCACCTTGACAACAGCGAATATAATTTCGAGGCAAGACATCAAGGAGGCCCCTCCAACAAAGAGCTGAATGGTCCTGGTTAAGGAATTTGCCGAGGGGTAGGGTCGAACCGCTACGAACCAATGCCTGGGACCAAATGCCCGGACCTTGAACGAAAAGACTAGTCAGATTCGGAGCCAGTGGAGAGGGATCCTGCGAATTATTCTCAAAGGCTACTAAGGGCCTTCCACAAAAGGTGTTGTTCTCTCTTAGTCCTGTTCATCACGGAGGATGCAAGACCTCCAAATAGCAACTACTAGTTCTCCTGTTGATTCATGACGGCTTCTTCAAGGCGAAAGAATGTTTTCCCTCCCTGTACAGCAGAGGCATGTTGACGCCCATGATCCCAAGCAGGGAGTGGACGATGCCTTTGATGTGTGTCGTTTCACGCTTCGAAGCTCAGGATATGCGCTCTGCACCATTCTATTTTGGAATGGATTTCTCACCGACGATTATGCCAGCATTAAATCTGGTGATATGTAAAACTTACGCGTTACAAGGTAGGGTCTGGTGCTGATGATGGTCCAGTTTCTGAAGACAATGGCCCTTGGAGTATCTGACTTCTTGTGGACCAACCATCTGCAGGGTTTGAACCAGCCATCTGAATGAAAGTTGGTCTCATTCTATACTTTGGTTATTTTAGCAGCGGTAGGAACATCAACCAAGTAGGCGTAGCGTATTGTAAGTACATCTTGGTGCGGAACCTGAAGCTGATAGCCTCAGAGATCTCTACGCTGCGCTTCTTGTCGATGCTGCCTCTCATGGGTAAGGTGAAAATCGTGGACTGCGTGATGGCATAGAGGGTGAGAAAGGTCTGGCTAGCGAGTATCAACCCAAGCGTACGAGAAACCATTGTCCAGCGCCTCTACACAAGTTGCCCTGATCGTCACAAACCATGCCACTTCCTGATATGTTCACGAAGCTCAGTGGGGGGACTATTTCTGAGCGTTTTAATATCTGCGCGAAGCTGAATCCCTCACTGCCCCACGTATTAGACAGAATCGCGTACGTCTAGGGCGATCCCTCAGGTTCTCTAGCTCCGGAGTTTCTGTATTGACGACTCTCTCACTCTCTCTCACTCTCACATCTCGACTAAGAATAACGCCAGTTTTGGATTTATGTAGAAAACCAAACCCCACTTCAGACGCCCACACAGGTTTTGCACTGTGCGGGCACTGTCCAAATCCCCACATTAAAAATTCCATGTCAATCGCAGCTTCCAGTGAAGGTTTTGAACCCTTCACTTGAGAACTGCACGATCAACCATGGATATCCTCAAAGTCTTGTCGCGCGGCATCAAGCAGCCTCCCAAGGGCGCCAAGGGCGCAAAAAATTCTGCTGCGAACCTGCCGTCAGCCGGTAACCGGACAAACCCTCAACTTTTCCACGATGAGGTACCCTCGGCGCGGGGCCACAAGAGGAAGCGCGGCAAGGAAGAGGTCGAAGAGAAGGAGGAAGAACAGCTGCCCGAGGTCGATTTCTTTGCGCCAAAGCCCGAGCAATCCAAAGAAGTAGACAAGATCAAAGAGGCAGCTGCGAAACAGAAGAATGCCACTCCGATGCCCGTTGTCAAGCCGAAGCTGCTCCCCGAAGACGAGTGCCGACAAATCCTCCGCTCCCACCGATTAAAGCTCACCCTTCTGTCTGAGCGCCACAAGAAGCCGTCCAAGGTCACCAAGAGCAAGAAGAAGAAGGTTGCTGTCGAGGTCGAGAAGGAGACGAACCAGCTGCACCCGCAGCCTCTGACTGCTTTCCGCGAGCTTCGGACGAATTATGGTATCGCGCCGTTGCTGGCAGAGAACCTGGCACACCAGGGATACAAGGTGCCAACAGAGGTTCAGCTGGGCGCTCTGCCGCTGCTTTTGCAGCCCGACCTTGCGTTGAAAGAGGTCCCGCATAACGAAGAGCTTGGGGACATCTCGAAGGGTATCGATTTCCTCGCCGTGGCGCCGACTGGCAGCGGAAAGACGATTAGCTTCTTGATCCCCGCGATAAACTCGATTATGCAAAAGAGAGCATCTGCCGATTACAAGGACGAACACGATCTGTCTGCGATCATCATTGCGCCGACGAGAGAGCTCGTGTTCCAGATCGTGAACGAGGGACGCAAGCTGGCCCAGAATTCTGGCATCAAGGTTGCCGGCATGAAGAAGGGCATGCGCGTGGCTGTCGCGGAGGAACAGAGGTCCGACAGCGAGGATGAGGAGGAAGAGGATAGCGAGAAATCAGATGAAGACGACGAGGACAGCGAAACGGAGCCTGCCAAGACGAAGTCTGTCGTGAAGGTTGACATCCTTGTCACGACGCCAGCGCTTTTCTTCAACTTCCTCACGGCAGGGTCATCCAAGACGGATCGCAAGCTTCCGACAGTGACGTCTCTGATTCTTGATGAGGCAGATGTTCTCTTGGACCCCCTTTTCCGCGAGCAGACTATGGCGATCTGGTCGGCCTGCCCCAACCCTGAGCTGAGAACTACCTTCTGTCTGCGACATTTGGCTCCAACATTGAAACTTTGGTCACCACGGCACAGTCAGCGAGGCCGGAATCCAAGCCCCTGATCCGTTTGGTGGTTGGTCTGAAAGACACAGCCGTCCCCAATGTTACTCACAAGCTGGTCTACACGGCAACGGAGAAGGGAAAGCTCCTGGGTCTCCGCCAACTCCTTCACCCCACAGCAGGAGACGACTCTGGCCCGCCCCTGCGGCCCCCGTTCCTGGTCTTCACGCAGACAATCGAGCGTGCGACAGCCCTTGAAGAGGAGCTGAAGTACGATATCCCGCTCGCTGCCGGCGGTGCCACTAGGATCGCCGCCCTGCACAGCGGCCTCACAGACAGAGCCCGCGCAGATATTATGCGCCGTTTCCGCGCCGGCGAGGTTTGGATTCTCATCACGACGGATGTGCTTGCCCGCGGCGTCGACTTCGCGGGCGTCAACGGCGTCGTGAACTACGACGTCCCCGGTTCCAGCGCCGCTTACGTCCATCGTGCGGGTCGGACAGGTCGCGCTGGCCGTGAGGGTGGTGTCGCCGTCACGTTCTACACGACGGACGACATCCCCTTCGTCAAGAGCGTTGCCAACGTCATTGCCGCCAGCGAGAAGCAGGCCGGCAAGACCGGTGAGGAGGCCAATGTCCAGAAGTGGCTCCTCGATGCCTTGCCGAACGTGAGCAAGGCGGACAAGAAGAAGTTGAAGGAGAAGGGAGTTGAGGCGAGACGCAGCCACGGAGCTGCTATGATTTCGTCTCAGAGCAAGTGGGACAGGCGCAAGGAGACGAATAGACAAGGAGCTACCGCGGCGAGCAAGCAGAGGACGAAGCACGCCAAAAGAATAGAAGGGGGTGACGGAGGAGAATGGGGCGGTATCGACGACTGAGCACGTGAAGAGTGTAATATCCAGAGGTTGGGAAATGTTAAGTAGATGTCGAGCATACATCTCACAAGCACGCACCTACTTTCAGAACCGAAATGTTAAAGTCCTGTGCCTCCAATAGCAGACACTTTGCCTACAATACAGTAGGTGAAATGGCCAGCACCTGCTGCATCGTTCGTAGGCGTTTCTCGGTCGATTTATTCATAAACATATCAAACATCTCCACTTCGGCCTCCCACTTTGGCAGCCAAACGTCCAATCTCGTCCCGATAGGCACTCTGGAGTATCGGCAGATCCACGCCCGCGCTGCCGCCGATGAGTAGACCGGTGAACCCCATCCAGTCCCGTAACGGGTCGATTCCCAGAGCGAGGTGCGACAGGGTGATCCCGTCCCCGTTGCGCGCGTCGACAGCTGCCTTGCCCCTATTGTGCTTCAAGAGGTTCCGCTATCCGCTCTTTGCAAACGTTGAACGGCCCGAGATAACGCGCTTGCGAGATCAGGTGGTGCAGCACCGGCTTGCCGCTGTTGCCGAGGGCGGCTCTGCGCGGGCGCCGTTGTCCAGGACCAGCCGCAGGAGGTCGGTGTCGTGCTAGAGCATCGTGCGTCCCGGTGGTCCCGGGCGTTGACGTCGCAGCCGAGAGTGTCATCTTATCCGTTCATGTTTTGGCGCAATGGAAGCAGACCGTAGTATTAGGTATGCAATCTGAGCAGACCAAATGTTTGCGAGGCAGTATCCTAACGATATATGACAAGCCAGTGACGTTGCTCAGGAGTAACAATAGTTGATGACAATTCTGACCTCACGCCAAATCGCACATGTTGATCTCGTATCGGGGACACAATACCAGTCCGCGTTTATCTTTGATATGATCTAAGCCACCGAAGCCCAGAGCAATGATGTACTGTAACTCGGGCATTACTGATTCGGGGACTGTATCGGGGGTTTCTTGTTGCAATAACAGTGGCACGTGTAAGGTGAGGTGCTCTTCCTGGTAGATTGAAGCCTCGAGGCGTGGTTTTCACGTTGAAGGGCGGGTATGAATCTAAAAACGCGGAAGTACCATATGACTTGCTATCCTCCAGGAGCCGTAGCGTTTTCAAGAACGTGAGATTGGCGTCGATGCGAGGATCTAGCATGTCACGTATAACAAGAGCAGACCCTCGCCTATGAATCCTGAGGCCTTGAGAAGTGTGAAGATTTAACAATTCACCGAGGACGTTACGGAAAACAAAGGAAAAGAAAAAGGCGCGAAAGGAGGAGAGCGGATGCTAGAGCAAAGATCGAATCGTTCTTGCTATATAAGAGATGTTGTGAGATGTAGTGACATGAAGATCAAACGGAAGGGTGGCCGAGTTGGTTATGGCGCCAGGTTAAGGTCAGCTTAACATCTGTTTCCTGGTGGGGCAACCCGCGCGAGTTCGAGTCTCGTCCCTTTCATTTTTCCCTTTTTCGTCCCCAAAGCCAGCTAGGCAGCTGCTTCAGCATTTTGACTGAATTGAGTGACTTGGTCAATCTCCTTTTTCTTCTTTTCTCTCTCTTCTCTTTCTCCCCTATTGGAAGCAAATTTTCTGTTGGGGTAGGTACTAAGCCTGGCTTTCAGATTCTTAGGGCTTACTTTACCGAGTCCGTCGACTGAGTTCTAAGAGCAAAAGAAGAGGGGAGGGATACTGAGCGGAGGACCATGCTCCAACGTTGACGAATATTTTGATTGTACGCCAACAGGACTGACGCATCAGGAGAATGTGTATGTATATATACAAGGAGAAAGGATGCTAGCTAATTCTGTGTTGCTCCCCCTAATCCTACACCGAGACGCGGGTCCGGACATTACTCGTCCACCCTGTTATGCGTGCGACGCACTACATCGTACTGCTTACCAGTCGCTCACCTCGCCAGCCTTGGGCGGCTGGATTCTAACGATCTTATCGCAGTTTAGTAGGCAGAGGGGGTCGAGGGCCTTCTTGATCTAAGAAGCATGTGGCGTCAGCAGTTGAAGCCACCCTTGTTGCATTTCCGATAACTCACCTGTCTCATGGTGTCGACTGTCGACTCGCCCAGCTCGTGAGGGAGGTAATCTCTCTTGACGAGACCAACGCCGTGCTCGCCCTGTGGATGTCAGCATGTGAACGCTCAAATCAACCCATTCAGAGTCAACTCACCGTGACGGTACCCTCCATCTCGACGGCCCTCTTGACCATGTTGTGCACCAAGTGCTCAGCCCGCTTGCGCTCCTGGTCGTTGTAAAGCAGGATCGTGTGGAAGTTTCCATCACCAACATGTCCGACAATGGTACCAAACAGCCCGCTCTTGGCCATGGCCTCCTTCGTCTCCTCAATGATGTCGGGCAGCCTGCTGGTAGGCACGGCGACATCGCCCGTCCAGACGTGGTCGCCCTCCCGCTTGACAGCCATCGTGCTCCACAGCGCCTCCTTTCTCGCGCTCCAGAGCTCCTGCTGCTCCTCCTCGTTCTTGGCGAAGTCGAACGTCTTGCTGCCGGCCTTGGACGCCAGCTGCTTCACCAGCGCCACCTGCTCTTTCACGCCCGTCTCCGTGCCGGCGAACTTGAAAAACAGCGTCGGCGCCTCGGTCCACGCCTTGCTCGTCATGCCGGCCTTGTTGATGCACTGCATCTGCAGGTCATCGAGAATCTCGACCGCGGCCACGGGGATGCCGGCGGCGACGACCTTGGCGACGCAATTGGCGGCGTCACGGATCGTTGGGAACGCCGAGACGGCGACCGAGGTGGACGCGGGCTTCGTCGTGACCTTGAGAGTGGCCTCAGTCACGAGGCCTAGGGTGCCCTCGGAGCCGATGAACAGCTTGGTAAGGTCGTAGCCGGCGGAGCTCTTGCGCGGGCGCTGGCGCGTCTTGATGACGGTGCCGTCGGCCAGCACGACAGTCAGACTAAGAACCCACTCGCGCATGGTGCCGTAGCGGTAGGCGTTGGTGCCGCTGCAGCCCGTACCGATCATGCCGCCAATCATGGCGCCCGGGCCCGGATCCGGCGGGAAGAAGAGCCCCGTCTGCGCGAGCTGGTCGTTGAGCGACTCCCATCCGACGGCCGGCTGCACGACGACGTCGAGGTCCTCCTGGTGCAGCTTGAGAACCTTGTTCATGCGGCCAAAGTCGATTGAGATGCCGCCGCGGGTCGGGGTGAAGTGGCCCTCGAGGCTGGTGCCGCCGCTGTAGCCGACGACGGGGATGCGCCGCTGGTGGCAGATCTTCATGATCTCCGAAACCTCCTCAGTAGAGCTGGGGAACACGACGCAGAAGGGTCGCTCCTGGGGCTTGGCCGAGTGCGACGACCACTCTGAGTTGGCGTGGTGCTCAAGGTCGGTGGCCGTCGTGCTGACGTTCTCCTTGCCGACGATGTTGACAAAGTCGGCCCAGGCGGCTTCGAGGTTCTCCTTGTTCAGCTTGTGTACCGGCGCAATCGTTTTGGCCAGCGGCAGGGTCGAAGCTTCGCTGGGGCTCGGAGGGACGAGAGTGCCGAGGTAGTACGAGACACCCATCGTGGTGAGTAGCACTGCCAGCATACGACGCATTAGCTATTGCGCGACCCCTCAATCAAGCAGTGCCATGGGGTTGTACTCCAACTCACCAAATGTGTAGGCAAGGTTCCTGCTATTGCCTGTCTTCTCCCGCTCGGCTGCGAACCGCTCCCGCTCCGCCTTCTCGCGCGCGAGACGCTGGGTGATGCTGCCGACAACCTGGCCCTGGAACGTCCGCCCATGCTTGTCCTCGTTCGTCGTGGGCCTCTCGGTCTTGCGCTCGCTCGACATATGCCGCGCACTCCCGGCGAGGGCGACGCATCGCCGGCGCGGGGCCGGGCTCGCGGCCCTCAGGCCTTGCAGAGCCGCCTGTGGAGCTCGAGCTCTAAGGTGCGCCATTGCGCTTATTCGACTCGGTAGCGGGGGTTCGGGATGAGTTGAGGGTGGTAGAGGTAGTTTGAGCTTCCAGTTGATCGGCAGGTGCGAGGCAGCTTTTAGCCATCCGAGGTCGGGAAGGGGGGTCGCGATGAGGGAGCGATCACAAGTACAGTTCCGGTAGAGATTATTTGTAGCTGGGTGGAGCTGCATCCGTCTTAGCACTTCTGGAGCTCGGATGGCGAAATGGAATCCATGTAAAGGCCTGCAGCAGAAACACCCCTGCAAATCTGTCGGGGATAAGGATTGGCCGGCCCGGAAGCGGAGAATCTGTGGGACTCCGCTGCAAGCTCGGCCGGCGGAACTCCACATTTCACCGTGGCTTGCTCTCCCCTTCCGTCCGCTTGCCAGGGCCGAGGGTACGTGAGCTAATCGAATGGCGTGCTCATGGCAGCGGGCATCCTTGCACTGAGCGATATTCGAGCTAACAGAGGTGCAATAACTGGCTTTTGGTCATGAATTATTTGCTTCGATTAGTCTTGGTCTTGATCACGTCGCCGACTTGACCGTCTAAAAGACTCTCTAAGACACCGGCGTCGGCCTGCCCCGCTTTCAAGGAGCAAACAGTCCAATACTGCAGTTCGGCGGTGCCTTTTTCAGCATCAACACCCGCCATGACAGTGCCCACTCCAACCGAGATTCTACTGCGCCATTGACTGGGAGCTTCTCAACCCGCCTTCCACCCGGGAACAAGCTGCACGTTGAAGGTCGGGGTAGAGCCCTGTAGGTGCGCCAAGTACGCCGCCAGCTCTGGGTCTAGGTCAATTTGCAAAGGCATCTCTCCGCCTTTCGCGTCCCTCAGCACGCCCTCGACCCTCAGGCATATGGATCCGGGGAACTTGCTAGCCGCCACATGCCGCAGCTCCTCCACCGAATGCGAGCTTAACGTCGCGATCCAGAGATTGGCATTAACCACAAACGTGGACGACGGGTGCAGCCTCAGGTAAACGGCCACGCTCGTGGGCGCCGGTGTGTGGAACACATGCTGCGCGGAGGTGAACTGCTGCGTGTACTGTTGGTCCACGAAGGCCGCTTGTGCGTTGGCGGCCAGCAGCAGAGAAGAACCCAGATGCGACTCAAGCGCCATGTTCGCCTGCCCGAGGAGAGCGGAAGACAATATTCGAGCAGCAGAATGACCCATCGGGTCAGCAGCGGTCTGGGCTTGCATGGACATTGGCATCAGCATCTGAGCTTGACCATCTTCCGAGCTGGGCACCATGCCCATGGACGACACCTGGCCAGCGTTACCGTACTGACCGCTCAAGCCGGTCTGGTCCTGTAAATCATCAACCGTTCCTGGCTGTTCTGGCTGAACTGCCTGCGTGCTCTGTTCGTGCTTTGCCTCGACGCCGTTCGGCAGGGCGGCTTTCGTGGGGCTCCGTTTCCTCGGTTGGTCCTTTCTCGATATATCATCCCTTAACCTCTTCATCACATCCCGAGCAATGAGATCCAAAGCTCGCATCTTTTTAGCGTAATCAGGATCTCCGGTCCCGAGTGCAAGAATGCGACGGATGAGGTTTGATCCGTCCTCCCATCTTCTCTTCAGGTCGTCCCATTGTGCAGGTCCAGCTTCCGATTTGGAGCTGAGGCCCTCGTCTCTCAAGATCTGATCAAAAGCAGCCCGAAGGTCTCTCGCCTCCTCGGGGTTGATCCCAATAATATTTTTTGCCTCCGCAAGGGTGATGCGTTTATCTAGTGTCCGCGCCCGCTTCGTGATGTCCGTGCATATGACGTCGAGCGCCAACTTCTTGGACTCGTGGTTGTCCTGAGACTGCCACATGACTGCTTGAAGCTGCGGCGTCTCCTGGATCAGGCGGTCCTTGACAGCTTCCCATCTATCAGGGCCCGCAATGGTCTTCTTAACAATGTTCGACCCTTCGCAGAGCCGCGCAAATGTGACCCGTACCTGCCGATAAGCGTCGTTTGCCAGGCTGAGGATGACCTTTGCCTCGTCGAGAGTGGTTTCGGAAGGAAATCGAGGAGTGACAGACGCATCTGTTGATGCAGCCTCCCAAGCCTGTAGCCGCCGCCTTTTTCTCCTATTATTATCGTGATCCCAGGCTGTGCTGACCTCGTTCGGTAGGGTCCCGAGCGATTCGTGGTCCGTCAGAGTATCGGGGGTCAAGTCTCCTGCCTCCCTCGATAGCCGTTGGCTATCGTTCTCGCTCTCGAAAACATTGTGGTTGATCAACGGGTTTCGCACGCTCGAGCCCAGAGAGTCCTTCGGTCGCTCGCCATTTGCAGCCTTCAACAACCATCGATTCTTCGTCCTTACGCGAATCAGCTCGCGCTTCTTGATGTCAAATCCGTCTTCCTTCAAGACCGCCAGCATCTCTTTCTGTGACAGGTTTCGCTCCCATAGCTCTTTGACGCGGGCGACGAGCCGGTCGTCCTTGTACGCGGGGTTCTGTTTCGAAGGGAAGTCCCATTTGCGGAACTGGGTCTGGAAGGCTCGTTTGCTGCATACGTCATTATAATTAGCCAAGGATGCCTTTCCCCAGATTCTGCTTACCTCTGGTGAAGGGGAGGGGCTTGTTGGGTGGATCGAAGGGTCCGGCCGGCGAGAGAACCAGGAAATGCGGAGGGACAGGATGCCAAAAGAGACTGACCTGAACTCACCAGGGTGCAAATTTATGGTGGATCCTGAGGTATTCCATTATGTCCTCGAGGGACTTTTTCTCGTTGATATATAGCTGAAAACATAGCTTCTCGTGGGCGTCCCAATCATAGACCATGCTCTTCCATATGCAATACGCCTACGCATCGGCGTCCAATGCGTCTTTGGTCGAAGATCGTGGGGACTTGACGTTGCACAAATGGTTAGTCGAGTCAGCCGTACTGTGCCAAGGAAGCCCCACACGGTTCTAGGGACTGTCCTGCTATCGTAAGTCTTATCAAGGTGAGCTCGGTGAGTTTCGATGGTCGCTCTTCAGATACAACATGCTGTGGCCATCATTAACTCACCGGTACTGCTCAATAGACGATTGCAGGCCTATTCGTGAGTTTATCTTGAACAAATAAAAATCAAATGATTGTTTGCGCCTACTTCTCTCGTATTTGTCAAATTCTCGCCGCCCCTATAGTCCCGAATTTGAGTCTCCAGGCTGGGATGGCTGACCGATTGATGTTCCTTCTCCCCAACGCAGATGCGTCTTTCCAACAACCGACAGCAACAATTCCACACTGTTTCATCTGGGATCATATGCACTCAAATCCCAGTTCGCCCAAATTTGCGGAGGCTTCAGAGACGGCGAGGAGGTCAAGGCTGAGCTTAATGTCTGTTTCCGAGTGGCGTTGATTATTCTACCATGCCGGACCTCGGTATCCGGTTGTAAGCGCATTTCCCCTCCATCTTTAACCTCATGCTTCAACCAAAGAAACCGTATCTTAGCTGCACACCTCATCATCAGACTACCCTTCTATTACAAGTGATCTCGATAAATAGAACATCCACGTCTCTCGTCGCCGCACCCTGGTGTCCAAATCTACTCTGCTCATTGAACAGTCACCATGTCCAACCTCCCAGAAGACTACAACACCCTCAACCTCCCCCAAATCCGTCTCTCCCACCACCCTCCCTCCTCCACTTCCCCGACCCCCGTCATCATCCTGACCCTCGACCGCCCTGCCGCCCGCAACGCCTTCACCGGCATCATGGCGTCCTCCGTCGCCCGTGCCTTCGCCCTCCTCTCTTCCGACCCGCGTGTAAAGTGCATCGTCCTCACGGGCTCGGACCCGGAGAACCGCACCTTCTGCGCCGGCATGGACCTCCACCAGCCCGTCCGGCTCCCCGGGACCCGTGATGAGCACCGCGACACGGGCGGCGTCGTGGCGCTGGCGATGCATAACTGCAACAAGCCCATCGTCGCCGCGATTAACGGGTCTGCTGTTGGTGTGGGGATTACCATGACGCTTCCTGCTTCCATCAGGGTCGTTTCGAAGTCTGCAAAGGTCGGGTTCGTCTTTGGGCGTAGGGGTTTCAACATGGAGGCTTGCTCGTCGTTTTATCTGCCTCGGCTCATTGGCGCGGGGCCCGCGCTGCATCTTGTCACCACGGGGGCTGTGTACACGGCCGACAATCCTATACTACGGAATCTGTTCAGCGAGATTGTCGAGCCAGATCAGGTGTTGCCGCGAGCACTCGCCATCGCAGAAGATGTCGCAGCGAACGTGAGCACGGTGGCCGTCAGAGTCATGCGCGACATGATCTGGCGATCGCCTCAGTCGCCTGAGGAGGCGCATTTGCTGGAGAGCAAGATCTTCTTTGACTTGTTCAGTGGAAAAGACAGCACGGAGGGCATGGAGAGTTTCATGCAAAAGCGGGCCCCTCGGTTCGAGGGAACAATGGAAAAAGATGCACCAAGTGCTTATCCATGGTGGGAAGAGAAGGTCGTGAAGGCTAAAATATAGTTATTGCAGGAACTAAAATTGAATCATGATGCGAGAAGTATTGAGAGTATTTCCAAGTCCGGCCTAGGACTATCGATTCACACCGAGTTCTCTCTTATCGAAACAAACATCAATCCTCTCAAGGTTTGTATTTCCACAAGTTCGGGTCGAAAATGATGTCGTACTCGTTCTTTTGGAACGTGCCGATGGCGCAACTCAAGTCGTGATATCCCTCAAGCCCCGTCACCGGCAGATCCTGCTCGGCGTCGCTCTCCTCGTGCAAGTTCCAGCTGCCAACGAGTCTGCCATCCCGGGTGAAGAAGATTTCGACGCTCATGCTGCCACCTTGGGCCGTGAACGACATACCAACGCCGAGCGTCTCGCCAGGGCGGAAGGGGTCTGTGAAGGTCTTACCGCCCCACCTGTCGTTGATGTACTTGTGCCCATCGTCGCCGTGAACGGCAAGACTGCCACGGTGCCATCCAGGAAGACGGAAATTCGGGTAGGGAAGTGCGGTGAAGCCTAGAGCAAGGTCGACTTCTCTCGCTGAACCGCGGATCTTGACTTCGTAGTATATCTTGAAGGGACGACCCGTGACGTAAGGAGAATGCGTCTTGACGGAGTAGAGAGGAGGAAAGCCGATGATAGTGCTGTCTGGGGCATTCCTCTGCGTGGTAATCTCCCATCTACCCGGGACCGGCTGGTTCATTGTTCCGCGGAATCCTTGGGGCTGGAGGAGCCATATCCTGTGAGTGCGCAGAGCCTCCAAAGCGGTGGAATCCAGGTCAATGGGCTGTACGAGAGGGTACTGGTTAACCCATGCCTCGCCTGCCTCGGCCTCTTGTTCGGTAGAGTTGTTCGCGGGTGAACGGTCAAAGCCGCTGAAGAAAGCGGGCGGGGGCGGGAATAGCGTTGTATCTGGGACAGCAGCCTCCCAGTCGTGCGTGG